>JAPAGP010000022.1:0-81589 GCA_028583605.1 Dastarcus helophoroides | reverse complement strand
TGGAATAGGAAGAGGAACAGGAATAGGAAGAGGAAGAAGAAGAGGAAGAGGAAGAGAAAGAAAAAAAAAGAAGAAGAAAAAAAAAAGATGTGTTTTAATTTCGACCCGTTTTATAAAGTTGACTTTTTGAAAATCTTTACTTTTTTGGCGATTTCAACTATCTTATAATTTCAATTTTCTTATTTTGAAAACTCGATTTTTTCCAAATCCTGACATTTTTCAAAATTTCACCTTTTTGGAAATGTTCACTATTTTTTTGTTTTTCGTTACAAATTTCTTTAATCCTGACTTTTTCAAAATTGCATTTTTTTTTAATTAAGTCAGTATGACTTTAAAAATTTTGACCTTTGACAATCTGAATTTTTGTAAATCTTGACCTTTTCAAAACTGCAATTTTTCATACTAAATTAGTACAACTTTTTTAAAATGTTGACTTTTTTGAATATTTTAATTTTTTTCAAATCCTAAGTTTTTTAAAATGTTGCCTTTTTTGAACTTTTTCACTATTTTTCAAAATTTTGGTTTTGTAAATCCTGATTTTTTTCTAAATTGCATTTTTTTACATTAAATGACTTTTCGAAAATTTTAACTTTATCAATAAATTCGAGTTTTTTCAAAAATTCAACTTTGACAATTTATAAATTTGAACTTTTTTAAAAATTTAAAGAATTTTCAACATTTCGATCCTTTTATTCTTCATGGTGGACCCTTGTTGGTTGGAAACATTATGTTTATTAATTTTATTTAGTAGTCATATTTCAAAAACTGTTTTAGAATATTGTCAACAAACAAACTGGGTCATAGAAATGTTAAATAAAATTAATAAACATTTCGATTCTTGTTTAATTTTATACTTTTTGGAAAACTTGATTTCTTTTTGGAAATTTGACATTGTTTAAAATTTTCGTTTTTTTTTTCCAAATTATTTTACCTTTCACCTTTTTTTAGTTATCAATTTAAAAAAATTAACTTTTTTCAACATCTCGGCTATCCGAAAATTAGTTATAAAAATTTTTGATTTGTTTGGAAAATGTTGATTTCTTTTAATCGCAACATTTTTCTAAAATTTCGTCTTCTTTAAATTATTCAATATTTCGGTTTTTTTTTTTTAAATTGTGAATGTTTTTCAGAATTTTTTATATTTAATTCTTTTAAAAGTGAACATCAACGTTTAAATTTATTTATGACTTTCTTTTGTAATTGAAAAATAAATGTCAGGAATTTTATTTACCGTAATAATGAAAAACTAGGATGATATTTTTCATAATCTGGGATGCCAAAAAAATGTTGGGAACCAATTGTTGAAGGATATAACTGCCAGCGTTATCTAGAAGCTAACTGCTAGCATCGAATTTCATTGAAATAATGGTCATTTGATACCTTTTTTTTAACAAAAGAACCATCAACGAATATAAGAAAATAACAGAGTAATTTAAGGTATAGATCGGGGGGGGGAGGTGCAATTTGGCCTACTGCGCGTTTTAATGTGGCTCTCTGCAACAATATGCAGTTGCAATTTGTAAACAAAATCATTTTTGAAATTTGATTGTAACGTTGAAAAATAAAAAATAATAAATAGGAATTTTCGACTTTATTCTTAGAAATTTAATATTAAACATTTTAACTTTAAACACTAAATGTCGAATTTAATTTGAAAATGGTGATTTCGAATTAGAACAAACGAGAAAAGATTCGAAATTTCAAGAAAGTGAATCTTTTCAAAAAACTCTAAATTCCTAAACAAATTTGTATCTGTAATTTCGCGTTTAAAGTAGGTTAAAGACGAAATTGCAAGGTTAAAATCGAAATGTGGGGATCGCAGCCAGAACTTCTGAATCTATTTTAATAAAATTAAGGCGTCTGCCTGTCTGTCGACTGGTCTTTTGTCCGGGCTAATTTCAGAAACTGCGAAATCGATTTCAATTACACTTTGGTTAAAAAAGTAGCGTATTTTTAGGGGTACCTTTTAGGCTATTTCTTTTCAGTGTTTAACCTTTCATTTCTAAAAAATTAATTAATTTTATTGAGGTTATCAGCTTTTTTTCTTTCTCTGAATTGACTTCGAAGTATGGTGGGCTAACTAAACTAACTAACAGCTAACTAAAAATGTTTTTAACAGTTTTAGAACCTAGTTGAAATTTCAAAATAAAATAACATTTTTCAGTTTAACCCTTTCAGGACCACTGAAATTTCTATGTGCTCTCTTGGGTGAATTTTAACCCAAAATAGTTATAGTAAGTAAATATTTTATTTAGTAAATGATCTAATACATTACTCATGAGTTTAATTATATAAACAATAATTTTACATGCTTATTTTATAGAAATTTATAATTAAATAATTACTCTAAAAAATTTATTGCTCTAGAGCATATTCAAGTTCTTTGAGAACCTGAATATGTTCGAAAAATGTATACAATTAAGTTAATTGTATACAACTTATTTAAGTTGGGTTAAAACTGACTCAACAGAGCACATCAAAATTTGATGGCATATATACTCCAGTGGTTCTGAAAGGTTAAGCCAACCAATTTTAGAGTAAGGTGCAAATTTAGAGAAAAGATTCAAAATTGGTAGAATAAAATTCTTGAATTATCGATTTTAAAAATCTGAACACTGATTTTGAAAGAAAAAAAGGTTTTGTATTGTAGTCTACTTATATACTTTGCAAATAACCAAGGATTGATTTATTTTGCCGCATAGAAGCCAATCTCAAAATGTCTCTTCTAGTCTAATGGCTCTATCAGAGTTACAAGAAATCACAGAAATTATTGATTAGGGAAATTAATATCTCGAAACGAAATGTCATCTATGCTTCAAGAGTCTTCCATTTCCTAAATTATCATGGTTTTATAACTATGCCTCATTAAATTGTATCATTTATATAATAACTTCCGACGTTGCAGATTTATCATTTTAAGGCGCGGCTCTTTCCTTTGTCTGATGAAATATTTAATTTATATCCCTTTCATCTCAACGGGAATATGATAAAATGGTTAAATTAAATTTACGGTATAATTCAAGTTAATGTATTTCTAAGATTATCTCGACGAGGAAAACGCATCTCGTGCCATTAGAAAAGTCCTAAGATTACGAGTTTAATTGAGGAAAACGACTGTATTATGCTGCGGGACAAAGTATTTCCCATCACTTGTCATGAATTGAATATTTTTCAATGTATTTAATGGAAGCTACCGCATTTTCTCTTTAGCTTTATCCGCAGACTAAAGCATTTTTCTTGTCCGATATAAATATGTAAATGAAATTTATTCCATGGACAGAGTAGCGCACACAATTCCGTATAAGGGTTTACCATGACATCGGTTGTAAAGTCTCAATTAGCTCCGAATATGTAGACCCTATTCAAATGTCAGGAGATAAGGCAATAAAAACAGAACGGCCATATTTTTGAGGTTAAAGCGTGACTACGGGCTTCCTTCAGAATAATGAAATATTATCGCCCCAGTAATGATACAGAATGAGGAAAACCGACTTATAATGTTGACCAGGGTCGGATATAAATCGCCACCTGTCAAATGCAGGTTATGGGCGCCGTTAACGCACAATTGCAGCGTCGACGTTTCTTGATATTTATTGACAAAAAATTTAAAAAAATGTTCACTGATGTACGGACCTTGTTGTGTCTAGACAAACAGTTAATTCCAGAAATGAAGCTTTATTTTTCGTGAAACTAATCGAATTATGGAGTTACGGTGGAAGTATTTGAAATAATAGTAATAAGTGTTTCGAATTATAAGTACATAATACAATTAATTGCTTTTGTAGTTCGCAAATGAGTTATGAATACATTTTAACGATTTATTCCGTTGAAACTAAGTGTGCTTGAGCTTGATAAGAGTGATTCATTGTATTGATCTTAATTAGTACCAAGAGCCAATCTCGTTTCTAGCGAGCCAACATAATTTCGTTTCGAGGAGCTTTCTGTTGCAATTTAAGGACCTTAATGCATATATATGGATGCTCGTAAATTTCAAATAATTGATTTAATGTGCATTGAACAAAGTGCACTGTGATAACAGCATCAGTAACCGTTAAAACCATCAGGAATGCAATTAACGAAATGAGTTTACCAGAATTTGAAAATGTTTCAAGAGTCTGATTATTACAAGTGACACAATGTAGAAGTTAGAGCAACCTCTGTTGTGTTTTTAATCTTTCTTGGTTTCAGGGGACAAGTTCTGTATTTCAATTTTTGATGATAAACCAAGGAACAGTCCGTTCCACCAAAAAAATAAAATAAAATAGAAGTTAATAGTTGCAATAAGATAACCAGTAAAAGTTGTTACCAAAAGTTTTCCCATAATTCATAACCTCATGTATATCAGAGTTCACTGTTGTGTTTTTTAATCTTTTTTGGTTTCAGGGGACAACATTTGTATTTCAATTTTTGAAGATTACCAAGGACCAGTCCGTTCCACCAAAAAAAAAAAAAATCTAGAAGTTAATAGTTGCGATAAGATAACCAGTAAAAGTTGTTACCAAAAGTTTTCCTATAATTCATAACCTCATGTATATCATGTATATCAGAGTTCACTGTTGTCTTTTCTAATCTTTTTTGGTTTCAGGGGACAACATTCGTATTTCAATTTTTGAAGATAACCAAGGACCAGTCCGTTCCATCAAAAAAAAAAATAGGAAGTTAATAGTTGCGATAAGATAACCAGTAAAAGTTGTTACCAAAAGTTTCCCATAATTCATAACCTCATGTGGCTATTTTCGTAACCTTCTAATTGAAATTGAATATCGAAATTATGAAACAAAACACTGAAAAGGAAACTAAAACATTCTTAGTCTTTGCTTTTTTAATCTACACGAAGAAGAGTAAAGCATCAATTATTCCTTTGTCTTACGAAAACAAAGTTCTTAAAAGAAAAGCTGCTTAAGGCAATTAAACGAAATACGTCCACCGAATGGTTTTGTAACTTTTAAGTTATTTTTAAATAATTCGGAAAATCGATCCTATCTAAACATCGCCCAATTAGGTAGAGGGCGCTCAGATGTGTTGTGTGTAAAAGGCTCGGTTAAGGGAAACTATGTTCTCAAATCCCAACCGCAGAAACTAACTTGATTAGAAGGTCTTAACGGTTGCTATTCCAGAAGACTTCATAGTTTCGAATATAATCAAACAAGTTTCCAGTCGACTCGGACTTGCGTTTCAATTAGTTACCTTTGAGCAATGTTATCTCTTGGGATAAAATGACCTTAAAGTGCGTCCCCAAGTAAAGTTCGCACCAGAAAACTTCCCGCTTGTTCAGCTCGTTGGTCGTAACAACTGACCGAGACACAAAACTCTTAGCAACTCGTATACCACTTTTTTATGAAAACAAATCTTGAAATTCGTTATTCGATCCAAAATTAAATAACATTTTACTGGTATTTAAGGGGTAGTTCACCGGAAATAATCGTAGCAAAAATTTCTTACAACGTTAGATCTCCACTTTGTAAGCGAGACGTAAGCGGCACCCCTACTCGACTTTTAGCATCGGACAATCCGCATGGATACAATAATGCAAATCCCTAAGTTGCTTTGTATTAGATTCCCTGAGCCAACTACACCGCTTATGAAAATTGAGTTAGAAATGAAACCAAGAAAGATTAAAAAAACACAACAGAGGTTGCTCTAGCGCGTTTCGATAGCCAAGCTATCATCTTCAGAGAGATACTAACGCCTAATCCTAAAATTAACCCTTACATACTAAGAATATTCACTTCGTGTTTTGATCGACCGCATCCGAACGCGCATGGGCATTTAATCATATTTCTCTCATCATCATGTTTCTCTATGAAGATGACAGCTTGGCTGTCGAAACACGTTAGAGCAAGCTTTGTTGTGTTTTTTTAATCTTTCTTGGTTTCAGGGGACAAGTTCTGTATTTCAATTTTTAATCATATAGTGTCCACAATTCCTTATCTGTTAACCTTTCTATTTCTTTCTATCTTTCTTTCTATTTTTGATGATGAGTGGCCTAAAGGCCCAGCGCAATCATTCCTAAGGTTGTCTCCAGCCTTATGGATGGCTAAGCTTTCAGAAGCATTTACCATAGAATTCTTATTTACTACTCTTTAACAGTTTAATATTATTATCTATCCTATGATCTAATTCAAAAGCATGTCGAGCTACACTTGACTTCTCAGTGCTTCCGCACCCCAAATCAGCCAAATGCTCCTTCAGTCGGATTTTAAGAGATCGTCTAGCCTGCCCGAGGTACTTTTAAGGACAATCTGCTTATACCCTAAAATGTACGCAACGCAAACATCTAGAGCTGCTACTGCCATTACTTCAAGATGTTTCCCCAACATGCGGAACGAATTCCTTATCTGTTAACCTTTACTATTTTTAACAAAGATGAGTGGCCTAAAGGCCCAGCGCAATCATTCCTAAGGTTGCCTCCAGCCTTATGGATGGCTAAGCTTTCACAAGCATTTAACATAGAATTCTCATTTACTACTCTTAACAATTTAATATTATTATCTATCCTATGATCTAATTCAAAAGCATGTCGAGCTACACTTGACTTCTCAGTGCTTCCGCACCCCAAATCAGCCAAATGCTCCTTCAGTCGGATTTTAAGAGATCGTCTAGTCTGCCCGAGATACTTTTAAGGACCAATCTGCTTATACCCTAAAATGTACGCAACGCAAACATCTAGAAAGAATAGTAGAGCTGCTACTGCCATTACTTCAAGATGTTTCCCCAACATGCGGAACGAATTCCTTATCTGTTAACCTTTACTATTTTTAACAAAGACGAGTGGCCTAAAGGCCCAGCGCAATCATTCCTAAGGTTGCCTCCTGCCTTATGGATGGCTAAGCTTTCACAAGCATTTAACATAGAATTCTCATTTACTACTCTTAACAGTTTAATATTATTATCTATCCTATGATCTAATTCAAAAGCATGTCGAGCTACACTTGACTTCTCAGTGCTTCCGCACCCCAAATCAGCCAAATGCTCCTTCAGTCGGATTTTAAGAGATCGTCTAGTCTGCCCGAGGTACTTTTAAGGACAATCTGCTTATGCCCTAAAATGTACGCAACGCAAACATCTAGAAAGAATAGTAGAGCTGCTACTGCCATTACTTCAAGATGTTTCCCCAACATGAGGAACGAATTCCTTATCTGTTAACCTTTACTATTTTTAACAAAGACGAGTGGCCTAAAGGCCCAGCGCAATCATTCCTAAGGTTGCCTCCTGCCTTATGGATGGCTAAGCTTTCACAAGCATTTAACATAGAATTCTCATTTACTACTCTTAACAGTTTAATATTATTATCTATTCTATGATCTAATTCAAAGGCATGTCGAGCTACACTTGACTTCTCAGTGCTTCCGCACCCCAAATCAGCCAAATGCTCCTTCAGTCGGATTTTAAGAGATCGTCTAGTCTGCCTGAGGTACTTTTAAGGACAATCTGCTTATACCCTAAAATGTACGCAACGCAAACATCTAGAAAGAATAGTAGATCTGCTACTGCCATTACTTCAAGATGTTTCCCCCAACATGCGGAACGAAGCATCGCAATTCCATTAGATTGCGATTGGCAAAAACTGTACAGCTATAAAGTCTCATATTTTCGCTCAAAGCAATTATTTATATGCAATTTTATTGGCTTTCTCTTCGCCAGTCACTCCTTTCAAAATCCTAAATTTCAGTACTAAAATTTAGGATTGTGAAAGGAGTGACTGGCGAAGAAAAAGCCAATAAAACTGCATATAAAATATGAATATTTTGGAGAGAAACCTATCAAAGCAATTACTTCTATATGAGACAAATTTGGTGTCTATAAAACACAGGCGGGTACGATTCTTTTTAAACGGGGTTACCTGTGTTGAAGCAAAAAAAATTAGTAAACGAATCCGATGTTCGAGTTTCTATTTTCCAATAAACCGATCTTTTACTTATTAAGTTGTGCTCAAGAATAAGGAAGCGATGGAATTCCATTAGAAATTCACCCGCGTAGGCTTTATTCCCATCTGATATGTGAATGTCCGGCTTTACGATTCTCCTTATCTTCGTTTTTCAACTTCTCATGCAGCTTTATCATACAATCGAACAGTTTTATTTCCCTCTAGCCCCCTAGTTTCGAGATAGGCCGTTTTTATTGCACGATAGATCGATATCCACCACCGCTAACGCAAACTGACCACATTCATTTACCCAATACCAGGGAATATGGTTTAATTAATTTCCTGACCTATGATATTGCTCAACTTAGTTTTCCCTGGACATATGTAGTTTAGCATAGAAGAGCTTTATTTAAATTAATTTACATTTCATTCTAAGTAAATATAAATGACCATATTCCAAACTGTTGCCTTCATATTGCAGCAGCAAGCTAGGACAATAATTATAACAGTTCGGTTTCAGTAAAGTTTCATTATCCACATATGACAACATCAAACCAACCATTTAACAACCATCAGGCAATCATTTTATTAATGGAAATGCTTCTTTATCAAATAAAAATAAAAGAACAAAACTCTAACTATGGATAAAATTAACTGAAAACTACGAAACGAGAAAAGTTACCCGCGCGGGACCATGACCCAGTGGTATGAGCGCTGGACTACAAACTAAGAGAGCTGGGTTCGATTCCCGCTGGCGGCTTTATCTATTCACCGTTTTTAAGAAAGCTCTGGTTCCCAGGGTTGACTTACCCTTATGTGCCATTTACACGAGCAAGTAAAACTATCGCAAGTCGATGTCTGAAAGTACTTCCAGCGTACTTGCGTGGTGTAAACAGTCTCTGGGAGTGCTCTCAGTGCAAGTCGTAAAACTTGCGCAAGTGCTTGCCGCAATAATTACTTGCACGTGTAAACAACCGTAGAGAGCGCTATAGGCATGTTTAGATTTATTTCCAATTTGTCGGTAATTGTCTGCAAGTGGGTTATGCTAGTCGTACATTTGGAGGTAGAAATAGTATATGGTCAATAAATATATTCGCTCTCACAAGGCGCTCTCGCAAGTGATATCGCAAGTTACTATTCCCTGTAAACGGCACATTACGGTGAAATGAGTACTCGTAGGTAACTCGAGGTAATAGGCGACTGAGGCGCAGTACTGGCCACTTGTATGCCGTTCGCCCTTAACAATAATAGCCCATACCTCCGTTCGGCCCTAGCAATAGTAGCCCATACCCACTATTATCTCCCACAGTGCTGAAAAGCACTTCAAGGGAGCTATTATTAAAGAAAAGCTACCCTCCGCAAAAACCCAACAAGGAAGCTATCGACATCCCAGGATTGGAATCCACTTCACAAAAAGGGAAGAGAAGTTAGAACGAAAAATGCGCTATTAAAAGAGCACTGGAAACGCCATAGGTGCTTGAATATAACAAGAGAACGGCCGTCAGTCCCACGGATGGGTGAATTCTACTTTAGATGATGTGCAGCTGCTGAGAGCCCCGTCCGTAAATATTTGCAATTATAGAAGTAGTGTACCAAGGGGGATTCTGGCTCTTAAAATGGCGAGTGAGTTGTATAACCAACTGTTACACAACTCAAACCAACTGTTAGACAAGTAAAACCAACTGCTAGACAATAAAAGCAACTGCTAGACAAGTTCTTGCCCAACTGCTAAACAAGTTGGACCAACTGCTAGCCAATTAAAATCAACTGCTAGACAAGTAACTCGAACTGCTTGACAAGTACTTTTCTAGCAGTTGGTATGGGCTGTAAAGCTACTTGGCTAGCATTGGACAAGTACTTGTCTAGCGGTTGCTTTTAGTTGTCTAGCAATTTTTGTACTTGTATAACAGTTGATTTTAATTGGGTAGCAGTTGGTCTAACTTGTTTAGCAGTTGGTTTAACTTGTTTAGCAGTTGGGCAAGAACTTGTCTAGCAGTTGCTTTTAGTTACCTAGCAGTTGGTTTTACTTGTCTAGCAGTTGGCTTGAGTTGTCTAACAGTTGATTTTACTTGATCTATCCTTTAAATTATGAAGAAAAAATTATGATTTGTATTAATAATTTTGTAAAATCTTGCGCCTGTAACTTTCTTTGAAAAAAAATTGATTCAATTTCAATTTCAACTTCAAAAATCTATAATGCACAGACCAATAGGTTTGAACATTTATTAGATTCGATGTTTGGAAACCAAAGACCGGTTTCGATCTTGTTAGATCTCGTAAGTTTGGTATATCCAACTCGAATGCTAACAAATGTTCCGACAAGTAAGTCTTAGTGCATTAGAATCCTCGTCTTCTGGGAAATTGTTCCTAGAGAGCAACCGCTTCGCTAGGTGGCAGTGTTTCAACTGTTGGTAGTTCAGCTACCTATGATTCGCCACTATACACGCCGTCTGGAGGGCTGCATGAATTTGTAGTCTAGGTTGCATTCTACTTGCATTGATCTATCCTCACCACTTTTTTGAATTTGCCGCCATTTCGTGAGCCAGAATCCCCCTTGGTGCACTACTTATAGACGCCATCTTCGGGTGTACAATAAATCACTCAAAATTTAAAACATCACCCTGGATTTTTAGATGGACACTGCATCAATCAGCAAAACGCGACTGATTTGCTTCATGAATTCACGCTAGAACACACGAATGTGTTGAAATGTAGAAGGAATTAAAATGAGACATTATGGAATACTTTAAAAATGCTAGCACTATATAACTAGTACAAAATTTCACGTAGGAATTTATAAACAAACTCACAAATGAACATTTATAGATTTCTACTACACACCAGCACCTTCAATGCACAAAGAGGGAACGAAAAATGTAGTTTAGTTTACTATAAGGTGGCAACTATGGAACTTTTTTTTTAGAAATTTTTGTTTTTCTATCTCAGAATTTTGTTCCCTTTACGTTTAAACAAACACACAGAAAGACGTTTATAAATTCCAACTCTATATCATCACATTCAATGCACAAAGAGGAAAAGAAAATTGTGGTTTGGTTTACTCTAAGGTGGCAACTATGAAACTTTCTTTTTTAAATTTTTGCCTTTCTATCTCAGAATTTTATTCCCTTTTTGTTTAAAAAAACGCACAGAAAAACGTTTATAAATTCCTACTCTATATCAACAGATTCAATTCACAAAGAGGAAAAGAAAGATGTAGTTTGGTTTACTATAATGTGGCAACTATGAAACTTTTTTTTAAATTTTTGCTTTTCTATCTCAAAATGTTGTCTTCTTTTTGTTTAAGCAAACATACAGAAAGCCGTTTATAGATTCCTACTCTATATCAGCACATTCAATGCACAAAGAGGAAAAGAAAATTGTAGTTTGGTTTACTATAAAGTGGCAACTATGAAATTTTTTTTTTTTAATTTTTGCTTTTCTATTTTAGAATTTTGTCTTCTTTTTGTTTAAACAAACACACGAAAATACGTTTATAGGTTTCTTCTCTATATCATCACATTCAATGCACAAAGAGGAAAAGAAAATTGTGGTTTGGTTTACTATAAGGTTGCAACTACGCAATTTTTTTTTGTAATGTTTGCTTTTCTGTCACAGAATTTTTCTCCCTTTTGGTTTAAACAAACAGACAGAAATACGTTTATAAATTTCTACTCTATATCATCACTCACATTCAATGCACAAAGAGGAAAATAAAATTGTGGTTTGGTTTACTATAAGGTGGCAACTATGGAACTTCCTTTTTAGAAATTTTTTCTTTTCTATCTCAGAATTTTGTCTCCTTTCTGTTTAAACAAACACACAGAAAGACGTTTATAGATTCCTACTCTATATCAACACATTCAATGCACAAAGAAGTAAAGAAAAATGTAGTTTGATCTACTATAAGGTGGCAACTATGGAACTCTTTTTTTTTTGGAAATTTTTATTCTTCTATCTCAGAATTTTGTTTTCTTTTTGTTTAAACAAACACATAGGAAGACGTTTATAAATTCCTTCTCTATATCAGCAGATTCAATGCACAAAAAGGAAAAGAAAATTATAGTTTAGTTTACTATAAGGTGGCAACTATGAATTTTATTTTTTTATTTTTGCTTTTTATCTTAGAATTTTGTCTTCTTTTTGTTTAAACAAACACACAGAAAGACGTTTATAGATTCCTACTCTATATCAACACATTCAATGCACAAAGAAGTAAAGAAAAATGTAGTTTGGTCTACTATAAGGTGGCAACTATGAAATTTTTTTTTTTAATTTTGCTTTTCTATCTCAGAATTTTGTCTTCTTTTTGTTTAAACAAACACACAGGAAGACGTTTATAAATTCCTTCTCTATATCAGCAGATTCAATGCACAAAAAGGAAAAGAAAATTGTAGTTTCGTTTACTATAAGGTGGCAACTATGAATTTTTTTTTATTTTTGCTTTTTATCTTAGAATTTTGTCTTCTTTTTGTTTAAACAAACACACAGAAAGACGTTTATAGATTCCTACTCTATATCAACACATTCAATGCACAAAGAAGTAAAGAAAAATGTAGTTTGGTCTACTATAAGGTGGCAACTATGAAATTTTTTTTTTAATTTTTGCTTTTCTATCTCAGAATTTTGTCTTCTTTTTGTTTAAACAAACACACAGGAAGACGTTTATAGATTCCTACTCTATATCACCACATTCAATGCACAAAGAAGTAAAGAAAAATGTAGTTTAGTCTACTATAAAATGGCAGCTGGGAACTTTCTTTTTTCGAAATTTTTGCTTTTCTATCTTAGAATTTTGCTCCCTTTTTGTTTAAAAAAACACACAGAAAGACGTTCATAGATTCCTACTCTATATCAGCACATTCAATGCACAAAGAAGTAAAGAAAAATGTAGTTTGGTCTACTATAAGGTGGCAACTCTGGAACTTTTTTTTTAGAAATGTTTGTTTTTCTATCTCAGAATTTTGTTCCCTTTTTATTTAAACAAACACACAGAAAAACGTTTATAAATTCCTACTCTATATTAGCACATTTAATGTACAAAGAGGAAAAGAAAATCGTAGTTTGATTTATTATAAGGTGGCAACTATGAAACTTTTTTTTTTTTCGAAATTTTTGCTTTTCTATCTCAGAATATTGCTCCCTTTTTGTTTAAACAAACACACAGAAAGACGTTTATAAATTCCTTTTCTATATCAACAGATTCAATACACAAAATGGAAAAGAAAATTGTAGTTTGGTTTACTACAAGGTGGCAACTATGGGATTTTTTTAACTTTTGCTTTTTATCTTAGAATTTTGTTTCCCTTTTTTTAAACAAACACACAGAAAGACGTTTATAGATTCCTACTCTATATCAGGACATTTAATGCACAAAGAGGAAAAGAAAATTGTACTTTGGTTTATTATAAGGTGGTAACTATGAATCTTTTTTTTTGCATTTCTATCTTAGAATGTTGTCTCCTTTTTGTTTAAACAAAAACACAGAAAGACGTTTATATATTCATACTCTATATCAGCACACTTAATGCACAAGAAAATTGTAGTTTGGTTTATTATACGGTGGCAACTATGGAACATTTTTTTTAGAAATTTTTGCTTTTCTATCCCAGAATTTTGTTTTCTTTTTGTTTAAACAAACACACAGAAAGACGTTTATAAATTTCTACTCTATATCAACAAATTCAATGCACAAAGAGGAAAAGAAAATTGTAGTTTGCTTAACTATATGGTGGCAACTATGAAACTTTTTTTTTAAATTTTTGCTTTTCTATCTGAGGATTTTGTTCCCTTTTTGTTTAAGCAAACACAGGAAAAGATGTTTGTAAATTCCTACTCTACGTCAGCACATTTAATGCACAAAGAGGAAAAGAAAATTGTAGTTTGGTTTATTGTAAGGTGGTAACTACAGAACTTTTTTTTTAAATGTTTGCCTTTCTATCTCAGAATTTTGTTTCTTTTTTGTTTAAAGAAACACACAGAAATACGTTTATAGATTCCTACCCTATATCGGCTCATTTAATACCCAAAGAAGTAAAGAAAAATGTAGTTTGGTCTACTATAAGGTGGCAACTATGGAACTTTTTTTTTTAATTTTTGGCTTTTCTATCTCAGAATTTTGTTCCCTTTTTGTTTAAACAAACATACAAAAATACGTTTATAGATTCCTAATCTATATCAGCATATTCAATGCACAAAGAGGAAAAGAAAAATGTCATTTGGTTTACTATAAAGTGGCAACTTTTTTTTTAGAAAATCTTCCTTTTCCATCTCAGAATTTTATCCCTTCGTTTATTTTGTTCTGAAAAATCCCAATTTTAAATAAAGATTTATACTTTTTACATAAAATGACGTCTTTGTTTTCAAATATCTTCTATAATCTGCAAATTTTAATTTTTCACAAAAATGTAAATAAGTCAAAATTATTTGTTTTCTAGAATTTTCAACCTTTTTTTCCTTGAAATGTCGAGTAATTGCTAGAGATATTAATTTAAAATTTTTGCACGTATTCCCCGAGTTTTGTATTTTGGTTCTTTTTGATTTTTTTCTTACAATGCTTGCATGTTTCTTTCGAGATTTCGATTCTGTTCAACAAGCTGTGTCTTTTCTTTTTTTGAAAACTTGTTCCAACTCAAAAATCGAAATCTGCACTCTTTATTAGACCAGAAAAGTACAAATTAAACAAACGTCAACACTTCTACGATAAGTGGAAATTTAAAAAAAAAAGCAAAATTTTGAACAAAAATGAAACCCAAGGAAAGGTCCAAATTTTAAAAAATGTGAAATTTCTCGAACATTTTTTTTCTGAAATTGAAATTTTCATCTTAACTTCGACAGATTCTCAGTTTCTAAATTTCAAACGTCCATACAAAGTTGTAGTCGAGTAGTAGTTGTAGTCGAGTAGTAGTTGTAGTCGAGTACTAGTAAGATTCTCAGTTTCTGAATTTCAAACGTCCATACAAAGTTGTAGTCGAGTAGTAGTTGTAGTCGAGTAGTAGTAAGATTCTCAGTTTCTGAATTTCAAACGTCCATACAAAGTTGTAGTCGAGTAGTAGTTGTAGTCGAGTAGTCGAGTCTAAGGTCACGTTAAATGACGCAAGGCCAAGATCACATAATACATTCAAGTTCACGTGAGGACGAGGATGAAGGTCGCCTGTGATCAGTCACAAATTCACTTGAATTCAAGCTCACGTGAGCTCAAGCTCACATGAGTTCAAGATCACACGAGTTAAAAATCACGCGAGCTCAAGATGACTTGAGCTGAAAGTTACGTGAGTTCGAGATCATGTAAGTTGAAATCAACACAAGCTCAAGGTCACCTGAGTTCAACGTCACGTGTTGTCAAGGTCGCGTGTGGTCAAGGTCACGTGAACTCGAGATCACGCGAGCTCAAGGTCACGTGAACTCGAGCTTGTGTAAGTTCAAGGTCACGTGAACTCGAGCTTGTGTAAGCTGAAGGTCACGTGAACTCGAGCTTGTGTAAACTTAAGGTCACCTAAGGTCAAGGACGTGTTAGCTTAAGGTCGCTCGGGGTCAAGGTCGTTTGGAGACAAAATCACGTGAGTTCAAGGTCGCTTGGGGTCAAGACCACATGAGCTCGAGGTCGCTCGGGTTCAAGGTCGCCTGAGTAAAAGGGCGCTCGGGGGTCAAGATCATATTGGTTCAAAGTCGCACTGGGTCAAGGTCACATAAGTTCAAGGTTACGTGGGTTCAAGGTCACGTGGGCTCAAGGTCACATGGACCCAAGAACACATGGGATGAAGGTCGTGTGTCTTCAAGGTAATGTTAGTTCCAAGTCCTAGTGATTCACAAATTTCTTATTGATTTGATGTCCGAAAATTTCGACTTAATGTTAAAGTGTTGGATTTTTAAAAACATTTCTAACGTCAAGGTCACATGGGACGAAGGTCGTGTGTTTTCAAGGTCATGTTAGTTCCAAGTCCTAGTGTTTCACAAATTTGTTATTGACTAATGTTAAAGTGTTGGATTTTTAAAAACATTTCTAACGTCAAGGTCACATGGGATGAAGGTCGTGTGTCTTCAGATCATTTTAGTTCTAAGTCTTAGTGTTTCACAAATTTCTTGTTGACTTGATGTCCGAAAATTTCGACTTAATGTTAAAGTGTTCGATTTTTAAATACATTTCTAGCGTAAGATTTTAAAATTTCATGTTGAAACTAATCTTTTGTTCCATAGATTAGCTTTAACTTTTTTTCAACGTTTGGACTTTAACTAAATATTTCTAAACTCGTAAACTCGACAGTAATTTTATTTACTACTACTACTACTACTGCTACTGCTACTGCTACTGCTACTGCTACTGCTACTGCTACTGCTACTGCTACTGCTACTGCTACTGCTACTGCTACTGCTACTGCTACTGCTACTGCTACTGCTACTGCTACTGCTACTGCTACTGCTACTGCTACTGCTACTCCTACTACTGCTACTGCTACTGCTACTGCTACTGCTACTGCTACTGCTACTGCTACTGCTACTGCTACTGCTACTGCTACTGCTACTACTACTGCTACTGCTACTACTACTGCTACTGCTACTACTACTACTACTATTACTACTGCTACTGCTACTACTACTACTACTACTACTACTACTACTACTACTACTACTACTACTACTACTACTACTACTACTACTACTACTACTACTACTACTACTACTACTACTACTACTACTACTACTACTACTACTACTACTACTACTACTACTACTACTACTACTACTACTACTACTACTACTACTAGCTACTACTACTAGCTACTACTACTGCTACTGCTACTGCTACTGCTACTGCTACTGCTACTGCTACTGCTACTGCTACTGCTACTGCTACTGCTACTGCTACTGCTACTGCTACTGCTACTGCTACTGCTACTGCTACTGCTACTGCTACTTGCTACTGCTACTGCTACTGCTACTGCTACTGCTACTGCTACTGCTACTGCTACTGCTACTGCTACTGCTACTGCTACTGCTACTGCTACTGCTACTGCTACTGCTACTGCTACTGCTACTGCTACTGCTACTGCTACTGCTACTGCTCTACTGCTACTGCCTACTGCTACTGCTACTGCTACTAGCTACTCCTACTACTACTACTACTACTACTACTACTACTACTACTACTACTACTACTACTACTACTACTGACTACTACTACTACTACTACTACTACTACTACTACTACTACTACTACTACTACTACTACTACTACTACTACTACTACTACTACTACTACTACTACTACTACTACTACTACTACTACTACTACTACTACTACTACTACTACTACTACTACTACTACTACTACTACTACTACTACTACTACTACTACTACTACTACTACTACTACTACTACTACTACTACTACTACTACTACTACTACTACTACTACTACTACTACTACTACTACTACTACTACTACTACTACTACTACTACTACTACTACTACTACTACTACTACTACTAGTACTATGTTATTAACTAATTTTCCTAAGAACTGCAACTTTTTTATGAATATTTTTATTTGGAAATTGCATTTCTCTTTCTTTATTTTTTCAATTAAAATTTGACGTGATCAAATTTAGGGAACTAAACTGCAACTTTTAAGAAATATCTCGAATAATTTTTTTGTCGCTCGCAAATTTCAATTCCGATTTTGATTCAGATTTCAAAAAATATTACAAAATTCCAAAAATAGAATACCCAAACCGTTGAGGTTTCAAACTTTTGAAATTTTGATAATAAAGTCTAAGGATAGTAAAAAATCGTTAATATCTCTGAAAATCTTTTTGGAGATAAATTCGAAATTACAAAAAAGAACATAAAATTTAGAAAATAAATCGAAATTTTCAAAAAAAAAGATGATTTTTAAATATGCAAGCCGAATGATCAGGAATTCAAACTTGAAAAAAGTTCCAATTTTAAAAGTAACTAAAATTTTTGAGAAATATTGCGAAATTGACAGATAACATCTAGAAAAGAAGGTCGAAATTTTAAGAAATGACACGAAATTTACCAAATAATTTCCTAGTGGAAGTTTTTTTCGGTGGAACGAACTGGTCCTTGCTTATCTTCAAAAACTGAAATACAAACCTTGTCCCTTGAAACCAAGAGAAGTGTTTTTTAATCTTTCTTGGTTTCAGGAAACAAGATTTCTATTTGAATTTTTAATGGAAGTTAAATTTTGAAAAAAAAAAACGAAGAACACGATTTCGAAGGCAAAAAAGACGAATTTTAGGAAATAAAGTCACAGTTTTGAAAAATTAAAAATATTTGAATCGAAATTTCCAAAAGGTCGAATAAAAAAATGTGTAAAAAATTTCAACAAAAGCAACTTCTTGAAAAAATATAGCGAAATTTAAAAACAAAGACATACTTTAAAGCAGTCGAAATGTCAAGAAGAGTTCGAAGTTTCGACTGAAACTTAAAATTTAGAAAAATAATCTTATTTTCCTGAAAAATAATCTTATTTTCCTCAAAAATAATCTTATTTTTCTCAAGAAAGTCAATCTATTCCTACCATCGAAGTAATTTTTAAGTTTCAGGCATAGCGATAACTATAAATCACTTGTTGACACTTCCGCAATCGCGAACAAAACTGGAACTCAATTAATTCGATCAAAGGATCCAAAGTACAAAATAAATTGTGTTTTGTTATCACTTCTAAAAGTTTAGCAAGGGACTGCAGAAGATGAGTGTCGGTGTTAATAATTCCTGAAGTTAGAGGGGGTTATATTTTAATTAAGGCAATTCGTATACGTGTTCAGAAACGGAAATTTCTATTACCGAGAGGACTTTAATTAAAACTGAAAATACAAACAGATCAAGGGCCCTTTCCGATTTTAATGAACTTTGCCTGAAATTTATTCACATTCCTTGATATTTCTGCGGAACAAGTGGTTGCAGTGGAAACGCGAGTTAGAGCTGAAAGAATGCACTTTTTTGGACAAGGGCTTATCTCTGTCTGGCTATGAAATATCTGTAATGCGATGCATATTTCATTAAAATGGGGGATTTGGAGATTTGGGGATTTTCAGTGTTAGAAAGATGACAAAGTGCTAAAGACTGAATTAAAGTTCTAGTTTATCGCAAAAGAGAAATGTTGGGGATTTATTACTGCAGATATTTTACTTTTTAAAATACAAAATTATTTAAAACTAGCTGATCCACGCCACTTTGTCTGCGCGAGGTCCAATAAGGTTATATTACAAAATAAAATAATTTCTCATTTGATTTTAACAAAATAATATATTCAGAATCTCGCGCTCTTTATTCTACTACTAGAATTGCAGGTGCAATATTATGTCAGTTGTAAACGTTGCGGATTGATTACTGTTTTATAAGATCTGTGTTATAACTTCAATTAAATTGTTAACCCAGTCTGAGGCTAAAAAATTGAGTTATATTGAAATAAAAAAAGCCTAAAAGGTACCCTTAAAACTACTCTACATTTTAATGAAAGTTTCATTGAAGTTGATTAAGCATTTTCGGAGATTAGCCCGGACAAAGCATCAAACGACAGACAGGCAGACACTCAGGCGCTTCAGTTTTATTAATGTAGCCATACAACCAAATTTATAAAAGCAAAATAAATAACATATCCGAAAATATTAAATAATATGTTTCAAAATTTGCATTTTTTTATGATTAGGCAAATGCCTGATAAAAACAAATCCATTTTCACAATTTATAGATTCATACATGCCACAAAGAGAACAATTGGTGGCGTAATATCGAGAGAAGAGAGAAATATCCAATAAAATTGCATTGCATGGATTTTATAGCAAATAAATAACTTTTGTGACATGGTAATGCAAACAAAAAAAAGGCGACATTTATATGTAAAATTCTCTTGGGTCCTCTTCCAAACTTTTTTGCCTGAAGTGTATCTTAGTCTGAGTAGTGAAAATAGGTCACAGGAGCGATGGAATTGAAAGCATCGAACCTTTGTGAATATGCAATCCCAAATTTGCTTACGCATTTGGCGATGAAATCGTAAAAGTATTAAAGTAAAGAAACACCTTCATGCTGTAGTTGGAAAATTGATTAAATTATTTTCATCCTTCAAACCAAACAAGGATTTTATTGGTATTAAGTTTAAGGAAAATTTGAAAATCGTTGCTTTGATAGATTGTTCATTTCTGTTGAAGTGTTGATAAAGCTTTCAGATTAATTTTTATTTAAACTTGACACCATTCTCTTGTCGACTCTAGAAGCTGGATTGCCAAAGACTGTATGAAATTATATCAGGATTAGTAAATTATAATCTTACTGGACGTGTCCAGCCCCGTCAGATTTTTCTTAAAGGTTAAGGAAGTAGTTTTTGGGTTATTTCTGCGCATACCTTCCTTTTCACCTCGTTTGTTTGGAATCTTTTTCTTTCCAGGCCAACATTTCTATTGTGATACATTAAAACCCTTTAATCAGTCAAATTGTGGTTAAAACGAGATCATGTATCATCAATGTTTTTGGTTCTGCAGCAGAATAGACTCTCAGCTTTACCGTCGCATGGCAATAGCAAAAATGCGATAAGCAAAGTAAATACCGCTGCGTCGCGCCGAAAATATGTTGTCATACAATCAAAGTAATGAGTTAACGTCATATAAAGTATATGGTTAACGCGTACAGGCAGCTTTAAATCCAGTGATGTGTATTATTATTGCCTGCCAATTTTAGGACTTCAGTGCCCATGTTTAGGCCCTTAGAAATCGAATGTTGAAAAAACTTTTCTTAGTGCCCACCTACGTTAAACGTAACCTCCGTGTGCAAAATTTCATTCTTGTAAAGTCATCCCGTTTAGGCTGTGCTCTGTTTGTCAGTCAGTGTTAGAATTTTTTTAAATTGATAGAAAAAAAATCGAGTTTTTTAAGAATAAAAGCCAAATTTAGAAATTGAAGTCAACATTTCTATAAAAGGTATAAATGGTGATTTTGTCGTCGAAATTTTATAAACAAATAATGTTAAAATTGAAATAGAGAATCTCAGAAAATTACTCATTAAAGTATCGAAGAAAGTCATAATTTATGTAAAAAAATTTCGAAACTTCTGGGAAAAAAATCGATATTTTGAAAAACGGCGAAGTTTTCAATTGAAATCTCTAGAAAAAGGTTGACATTTCCAGATATTTCGATATGTTAAAATCGCTGGATAATGCAGCAATTTTGAGTTAAAGTGGAAATTTTGGTAAAAAAAACAAAAATCAAAACATTTTTCTGGATTCTGGATTCATTGTGGCTTGCCTAAAGTTTAGGCCAGCACTTAGGCCACCCTTTCTGGGCCCATTAAGCTGTCCTTGTGATTGAGGTGTCCTTGGTCATTCATTCAGCCACCCAACCTTGTCGAGAAACTGAAGAACGTCCCTTGGATGCGCCTCTCTCAATCAAAACATCTTCGTTTCTAAACATTTCTAATTTGATACAACAAAACCCTTGAACCAGGCAGAATTGTGGTTGAAACCAAGTCATGTACTACTAACGACGTCATGTACAACCAATGACGTCATGTACAACCAACGACGTCATGTACAACCAACGACGTCATGTACTACCAACGACGTCATGTATTACCAAGGGTTTTCGTTTTGCAACACAATAAAGACTCTCAGTTTTACCGCTGCATAGCCATTAAAGAAATGCGATAAGCAAAGTAAATATCGCTACGCCTTGCCGAGAATATTTTGTCGTACGGTCAAAATGATGAGTTAACGACAGATATAATTTAAGTAGAGGCAACTTTAAATCCAGTGGTGTGTATTTATTCATTACATTTTTTTTAGGATTTCAGTGACCATTTTTATGCTGTTAGTGTGGAAAATTTCATTTTTATAGAACCAACCGTTTAGGCTGTGCGTTGTCTGTCAGTCAGTGTTAGAGTTTTATTAAATAGATTTAAACACGACGACAAGTCGTCCACAAATTAAAAATTATCCTTCGAAAAATTTAAAAGTGAATTTTATAGAATTTTGTCTCCCATCGACAATATTAATCTGTTTTCCTATGACAGATGACAGAACAGCAGCTATCATGGAAACCCTTTCAAAGGTACACGCTATCGAAGTTATGCATGCGTCTGAACCTTTGAATGCTTCAGAGTGTAAATAATCTCAATTATATAAAATACTTCCACAGTTCTAGTAAAATAGATAAATGGAACAATTGTTTCAAATTAACAAAAGGCTCTATATTTATGTGCAATGAATGAGTATTAGATGGATTGTCCCTGCATTCGACAGATTGCAAAATTAAAAAATAAGCCAGATGGCTCGCAAAATTAAGGTACCAAATTGTTACTACAGTGAACAGTCGATATATCCAATGAAACTATTTTTGTTTTTGACTTTTTGGTACTTGAAAAATACGGTTTCTTAAAATGAGAACTCTAAAACCGAAATTTAATTAGGTTTCGACTTCGTTTTACATAATTCGTTCAGTACTTTAAAAATTCGCAATTTTGAAAGTCAGATTGTTAAAAAAAGAGTCGATATTTTAAGGACCACCATGATTTTTAAAAAAATCAAAGTTACTGAAGTTCGAAATGTTGAAATAACGCCAAAATTTTATAGAAGGTTGAATTTTCGAAAGTCGAAGTTTTCAAAAAAAGTCGAAGTTTTCAAAAAAGTCGATATTTTGAAGGAAGTTCAAATTCTGCAAAATATCAAATTTTCGAAATTAAGTCAAAATTTTCTTAATAAAAGGTCGACTTCAATTAAGTCCTGAATTCTTTTTGTACAATTCATTCAGCACTTTAAAAAAAATTGCAACTTAGAAAGTCAAATTGTTAAAAAAATCGATATTTTCAGGACCAGCTAAGTTTTTCAAAAAGTCGAAGTTACAGAAATTCTAAAACTCGTCGTTTTAAAAAAGGTCTGAATTTTTGAAAGTTTAAGTTTTCAAAAAAGTGGAAATTTTGAGTGAAGTTTAAATTGTGAAAAATATCAAACTTTTCGAAAATAAGTCAAAATTTTAATATTCAAAGGTCGAATTTAATTAATTTTCGAATTCGTGATATATAATTCTTTAACACTTTAAAACAATCGCAATTTAGAAAGTCAGATTTTAAAAAAAATCGATATTTTCAGGAAGAGCGAAGTTTTTCACAAAGTTCAAGAAATTCGAAGTTACAGAAATTCGAAGTTTCGAAATAAAGCCAAAATTTTAAAAAAGTTCTAAATGTCCGACAGTCTTTTTGAAAAAAGTCGAAATTTTTGAAGTTCGAATTCTGGAAAATATCAAATTTTCGAAAATAAGTCGAAATGTTGACAAAAAGTCCAAGTTACAGAAATTCGAAGTTTCGAAATAAAGCCAAAATTTTAAAAAAGTTCTGAATTTCCGACAGTCGTTTTGAAAAAAGTCGAAATTTTTGAAGTTCGAATCCTGGAAAATATCAAATTTTCGAAAATAAGTCGAAATGTTGACAAAAAGTCAAATTTAATTAAGTTTCGAATTCGTTTTATACAATTCGCTCAACACTTTAAAAATTCGCAATTTAGAAATTCAGATTGTTCAAAAAAATTCGATATCTTCAGGAACAGCCAAGTTTTAAAAAGTTCAAAAATTCAAAATTTCGAAATGAAGCCAAAATTTTAAAAATGATCTGAATTTTTGAAAATAAGTCAAAATTTTGATAACGAAAGGTCGAATTTAATTAAATTTCGAATTCGTTTTATATAATTCATTCAACTCTTGAAAACAATCGCAATTTAAGTCAGATTGTTAAAAAAAGTCGATATTTTTAGGAAGAGCCAAGTTTTTCAAAAAGTCCAAGTTACAGAAATTCAAAGTAACAGAAATTTGAAGTTTTCAAATAAAGCCAAAATTTTAAAAAAGGTTTGAATTTCCGACAGTCGAAGTTTTGAAAAAAGTCAAGGTTTTTGAAATTCGAATTCTGGAAAATATCAAATTTTCGAAAATAAGTCAAAATTTTGATAATAAAAAGTCGAATTTAATTAGGTCTCGATTTTGTTTTATATAATTCGTTCAACTTTTTAAAAATTCGCAATTTAAATACTCTGATTGTTCAAAAAATTTCGATATTTTCAGGAACAGTCAAATTTTTCAAACAGTTAAAGTTACAGACATTCGAAGTTTTGAAATAAAGCTAAAATTTTTAAAAAAAATTTGAAACTAAATATTGAAAAAGGTCCAAATTTCGAAAGAAGCTCGAGTTCTAAAAAATATCAAATTTTCGAAAATAAGTCAAAGTTTTGATAATAAAAGGTCGAATTTAATTAAGCTTCGAATTCGTTTTATCCAATTCGTTCAACACTTTAAAAATTCGTAATTTAGTAATTCAAATTATTCAAAAAATTTCGATATTTTCAGGAGCAGTCAAATTTTTCAAACAGTCGAAGTTACAGATATTAGCAGTTTCGAAATAAAGCCAAAATTTTAAAAAAAGATCTGAATTTTCGAAAGTTGTAGTTTTCAAAAAAAGTCGAAGTTTTCAAAAAAGTCGATATTTTGAAGGAAGTTCAAATTCTGAAAAATATCAAATTTTCGAAATTAAGTCAAAATTTTCCTAATAAAAGGTCGAATTCAATTAAGTCCTGAATTCTTTTTGTACAATTTATTCAACATTTTACAAAAAATTGCAATTTAGAAAGTTAAATTGTTAAAAAAAATCGATATTTTCAGGAAGAGCCAAGTTTTTTAAAAAATCGAAGTTACAGAAGTTCGAAGTTTCGAAATAAAGCCAAAATTTTAAAAAACGTCTGAATTTTCGAAAACCGAAGTTTTCAAAGAAGTCGAAATTTTGAAAGAAGTTTAAATTCTGAAAAAACATCAAATTTTCGGAAGTAAGGCAAAGTTTTGATAATTAAAGGTCGAATTTAATTAAGTCTCGAATTCGTTTTGTACAATCCATTCAACACTTTAAACAAATCGCAATTTAGAAAGTCAGATTGTTAGAAAAAAACGATATTTTCAGGAAGAGCCAAGTTTTTCAAAGAGTCGAAGTTACAGACGTTCAAAGTTTCGAAAAAAAGCCAACATTTTAAAAAAGGTTTGAATTTTTGACAGTCTGAGTTTTGAAAAAGTCGAAATTTTTGAATTTTCTGAAAAATGTCAAATTTTCGAAAATAAGTCGAAATGTTGATTATAAAAGGTCGAATTTAATGAAATCCCGAATTCTTTTTGTACAATTCATTCAACGCTTTAAAAAAAATCGCAATTTAAATAGTCAAATTGTTAAAAACGAATCGATATTTTGAGGAAGAGCAAGTTTTTCAAAAAGTCGAAGTTACAGAAGTTCGAAGTTTCGAAATAAAGCCAAAATTTTAAAAAAGGTCTGAATTTTCGAAAATGGAAGTTTTCAAAAAAAGTCCAAGTTTTCAAAAGTCAAAATTTTGAAGGAAGTTTAAATTCTGAAAAATATCAAACTTTCGAAAATAAGTCAAAATTTTTATAATAAAATGTCGAATATAATTAAGTCTCGAATTCGTTTTATACAATTCGTTCAACACTTTCAAAATTCGTAATTTAGAAATTCAGATTGTTCAAAAAAATTCGATATCTTCAGGAGCAGTCAAATTTTTCTAAAAGTCGAAATTACAAAAATTCTAAGTTTTGAAAAAAGCCAAAATTTCTAAGAAGGTCGAAATTTTCAAAAGTGAAAGTTTTGGAAAATGTCGAAAATTTCGAAGTCCAAATTCTGAAAAATATCAAATCTTTAAAAATGAGTCGAAATTTTGATGATAAAAGGTCGAAATTTTCAAATTCTGGTCCGAAAGTTTGAATTTTCGAGAACCGAAGTTTTGAAAAAAGTCCAAATTTTGAAAGAAATTCTAGTTCTGAAAAATATTGAAATTTTTGGTAAAAGTCAATATTTTGATAAGAAAAAGACGAGTTTAATTAAGTCTCGAATGTAACGCTTTAAAAATTCATAATTTAGAAATTTAGAATGTTCCAAAGAAAAAATCGATATTTTCAGGAGCAGTCAAACCTTTTAAAAAGTCGAAATTACAAAAATTCTAAGTTTTGAAAAAAAGCCAAAATTTCTCAAAAGGTCGAAATTTTCAAAAGTGACAGTTTCGAAAAAAGTCGAAATGTTCGAAGTTCGAATTCTGAAAAATATTAAATCCTTGAAAATAAGTCGAAATTTTGATGATAAAAGGTCGACATTTTCAAATTCTGGTCTGAAGGTCTGAATTTTCGAGAATCGAAGTCCTAAAAAAAGTCCAAATTTTGAAAAAAGTTTTAGTTCTGAAAAATATCAAAATTTTTGAAAATAAGTCAAAATTTTGATAACAAAAGGTCGAACTTAACTAAGTTTCGAATTCAACACTTTAAAAATTTATAATTTAGAAATCTAGAATGTTCCAAAAAAAATCGAAATTTTCAAAAGTGAAAGTTTCAAATAAATTTGAAATGCTCGAAGTTTGAATTCTGAAAAATATCAAATCTTTGAAAATAAGTCAAAATTTTGATGATAAAAGGTCAAAATTTTCAAATTCTGGTTCTGAAGGTCTGAATTTTCGAGAATCGAAGTCTTGAAAAAAGTCCAAATTTTGAAAAAAGTTTTACTTTTGAAAAATATCAACATTTTTGAAAATAAGTCAAAATTTTAATAACAAAAGGTCGAGTTTAATTAGGTCTCGAATTTAACACTTTAAAAATTCATAATTTAGAAATTTAGAATGTTCGAAAAAAAAATCGATATTTTCCAGCAGCAGCCAACCTTTTCAAAAAGTCGAAGTTACAAAAATTCTAACTGTTGAAAAAAGCCAAAATTTCTAAAAAGGTCGTACTTTTCAAAAGTGAAAGTTTTAAAAAAAGTCGAAATTTTTGAAGTCCAAATTCTGAAAAATATCAAATCTTTAAAAACGAAAATTTGAAAGTCGAAATTTTGATGATAAAAGATCAAAATTTACAAATTCTGAAAAAAAGCTTGAACATTTTGAAATAGGACTAAAATTTAAAAAAAAAATCGAAAATTTCGAAAAACTCAGTTTTAAAAAGTGGAAATTATTCAAAAAGGCGAATTTTTCAAAATGGTGAATTTTTCAAAAAGGCGAATTTTTCAAAAAGGTGAATTTTTCAAAAAGGCGAATTTTTCAAATGGGCGAATTTTCCTAATAAAAGTCCAATTTACTACATAAAAGTCAAAACTACTAGAACAAGTCGAAATTTAAAAGAAAAAGTCAAAACTTCGAGAAAAAGTCAAAATTTTGAGGAAAGGTCGATACTGGAATGTAGACATGTCATTTAAAAATATAACAGCGTCGCCACACGCTCGACCAAATGTTACTAATTCTTTCGTAGTTGAATCTATCATTTTGTAGCAGCAAAAATGTACTCTGCTATTTCACATTTTACATGAAATAGCTGGGCCACAAAAGCACAAAAGTCATTTAACTGTTAGAGTTATAATGTTACTCAAAATCTTTAGTGAACATCAAATCTTGTTCCCTGAAACCAAGAAAGATTAAAAAACACAACTTTCTTTTTATCAGGGGATGAGATTTGTATTTCAATTTTTAAAGATAACCAAAGACCAGTCCGTTCCACCAAAAAGAAGATATTAAGAAATGTCATTTAAAATATAACAGCGTCGCCACACGCTCAACCAAATGTGTGTCTTTAGTAGTTGAATGTATCATTTTATGGCAGCAAAAATATACTCTGCTATTTTATATTTTATATGAAATAAGTGGGCCACAGAAGCACAAAAGTCATTTAACTGTTAGAGTTATAATATTACTCAAAATATTTGGTGAACACCAAATCTTGTCCCCTGAAACCAAGAAAGATTAAAAAACACAACTTTCTTTGTATCAGGGGATGAGATTTGTATTTCAATTTTTGAAGATAACCAAGGACCAGTCCGTTCCACCAAAGGGAAGATTTTAAGAAATGTCATTTAAAGATATAACAGCGTCGCCACACGCTCAACCAAATGTGTGTCTTTAGTAGTTGAATGTATCATTTTATGGCAGCAAAAATATACTCTGCTATTTTATATTTTATATGAAATAAGTGGGCCACGGAAGCACAAAAGTCATTTAACTGTTAGAGTTATAATATTACTCAACATATTTGGTGAACACCAAATCTTGTCCCCTGAAACCAAGACAGATTAAAAAACACAACTTTCTTTGTATCAGGGGATGAGATTTGTATTTCAATTTTTGAAGATAACCAAGGACCAGTCCGTTCCACCAAAGGGAAGATTTTAAGAAATGTCATTTAAAGATATAACAGCGTCGCCACACGCTCAACCAAATGTGTGTCTTTAGTAGTTGAATGTATCATTTTATGGCAGCAAAAATATACTCTGCTATTTTATATTTTATATGAAATAAGTGGGCCACGGAAGCACAAAAGTCATTTAACTGTTAGAGTTATAATATTACTCAACATATTTGGTGAACACCAAATCTTGTCCCCTGAAACCAAGACAGATTAAAAAACACAACTTTCTTTGTATCAGGGGATGAGATTTGTATTTCAATTTTTGAAGATAACCAAGGACCAGTCCGTTCCACCAAAGGGAAGATTTTAAGAAATGTCATTTAAAGATATAACAGCGTCGCCACACGCTCAACCAAATGTGTGTCTTTAGTAGTTGAATGTATCATTTTATGGCAGCAAAAATATACTCTGCTATTTTATATTTTATATGAAATAAGTGGGCCACGGAAGCACAAAAGTCATTTAACTGTTAGAGTTATAATATTACTCGACATATTTGGTGAACACCAAATCTTGTCCCCTGAAACCAAGAAAGATTAAAAAAACACAACTTTCTTTGTATCAGGGGATGAGATTTGTATTTCAATTTTTGAAGATAACCAAGGACCAGTCCGTTCCACCAAAGGGAAGATTTTAAGAAATGTCATTTAAAGATATAACAGCGTCGCCACACGCTCGACCAAATGTTACTAATTCTTCCGCAGCTGAATTTATTATTTTGTAGCAGCAAAAATATACTCTGCTACTTCACATTTTACATGAAATAGCTGGGCCACAAAAGCACAAAAGCCATTTAACTGTTAGAGTTATAATATTGCTCAAAATATTAAGTGAACATCAAATCTTGTTCCCTGAAACCAAGAAAGATTAAAAAACACAACTTTCTTTGTGTCAGGGGATGAGATTTGTATTTCAATTTTTGAAGATAAACAAGGACCAGTCTGTTCCACCAAAAAGAGGATTTTAAGAAATGTCATTTAAAAATATAACAGCGTCGCCACACGCTCGACCAAATGTTACTAATTCTTCCGTCGTTGAATCTTTAATTTAATAGCAGCAAAATAATACTCTGCTATTTCACATTTTAGATGAAATGACTGGGCCACAGAAGCACAAAAGTCATTTAACTGTTAGAGTTATAATGTTACTCAAAATATTTAGTGAACATCAAATCTTGTCCCCTGAAAGAAAGATTAAAAAACACAACTTTCTTTGTATCAGGGGATGAGATTTGTATTTCCATTTTTGAAGATAGCCAAGGACCAGTTCGTTCCACCAAAATGAAGATTTTAAGAAATGTCATTTAAAAATATAACATCGTCGCCACACGCTCGACCAAATGTTACTAATTCTTCCGTCGTTGAATCTTTAATTTAATAGCAGCAAAATAATACTCTGGTATTTCACATTTTAGATGAAATGACTGAGCCACAGAAGCACAAAAGTCATTTAACTGTTAGGGTTATAATGTTACTCAAAATATTTAGTGAACATCAAATCTTGTACCCTGAAACCAAGAAAGATTTAAAAACACAACTTTCTTGGTATCAGGGGATGATATTTGTATTTCAACTTTTGAAGATAACCAAGGACCAGTTCGTTCCAGCAAAATAAAGATTTTAAGAAATGTAATTTGAAAATATAACAGCGTCGCCACACGCTCGACCAAATGTTACTAATTCTTCCGTTGTTGAATCTTTAATTTAATAGCAGCAAAATAATACTCTGCTATTTCACATTTTAGATGAAATGACTGGGCCACAGAAGCACAGAAGTCATTAAACTGTTAGAGTTATAATATTGCTCAAAATATTTAGTGAACATCAAATCTTGTACCCTGAAACCAAGAAAAATGAAAAAACACAAATTTGTTTGTATCAGGGGATGAGATTTGTATTTCAACTTTTGAAGATAACCAAGGACCAGTTCGTTCCAGCAAAATGAAGATTTTAAGAAATGTCATTTAAAAATATAACATCGTCGCCACACGCTCAACCAAATGTTACTAATTCTTCCGCAGCTAAATCTCTCTTGTAGCAGCAAAAATATACTCTGCTATTTTACATTTTACATGAAATAGCTGGGCCACAAAAGCACAAAAGTCATTTAACTGTTAGAGTTATAATATTGCTCAAAATATTAAGTGAACATCAAATCTTGTCCCCTGAAAGAAAGATTAAAAAACATAACTTTTCTTGTATCAGGGGATGAGATTTGTATTTCAATTTTTGAAGATAACCAAGGACCAGTCTGTTCCACCAAAAAGAAGATTTTAAGAAATTTAATTTGAAAATATAACAGCGTCGCCACACGCTCGACCAAATGCTACTAATTCTTCCGTCGTTGAATCTTTAATTTAATAGCAGCAAAATAATACTCTGCTATTTCACATTTTAGATGAAATAGCTGGACCACAAAAGCACAAAAGTCATTTAACTGTTAGAGTTATAATATTGCTCAAAATATTAAGTGAACATCAAATCTTGTACCCTGAAAGAAAGATTAAAAAACACAACTTTCTTTGTATCAGGGGATGAGATTTGTATTTCAATTTTTGAAGATAACCAAGGACCAGTCCGTTTCACCAAAATGAAGATTTTAAGAAATGTCATTTAAAAATATAACAGCGTCGCCACACGCTCGACCAAATGTTACTAATTCTTCCGTAGCTGAATCTATCTCTTGTAGCAGCAAAAATATACTCTGCTATTTCACATTTTACATGAAATAGCTGGGCCACAAAAGCACAAAAGTCATTTAACTGTTAGAGTTATAATGTTACTCAAAATATTTAGTGAACATCAAATCTTGTTCCCTAAAACCAAGAAAGATTAAAAAACACAACTTTCTTTGTATCAGGGGATGAGATTTGTATTTCAATTTTTGAAGATACCCAAGGACCAGTCTGTTCCACCAAAAAGAAAATTTTAAGAAATGTCATTTAAAAATATAGCAGCGTCGCCACACGCTCGACCAAATGTTACTAATTCTTGTCACTCTGTCGGGGTTATTCGCAATGCGCAGGCAAAATTCTGTTTATGCCTCATGTGAAGCATATCTTGGTCGATTTTAACCTCGCACGTAGGATTCGCCTTTCAAATTAACGCCTACCCGTCATTTGCCAACGTTTTTTTTCTTTTCTGATATAGTCAGCTTTCGTTTGCCGAGGGAACGGGAATGATAACAATATGATAATAATCAAATTAAAACCCAATTTAAACAATTAAACTATACACATTTTCACAAATTCAATTTAACTTCAGAGCTAGGGTTAGATTATCAGGCAGGTTTAGCTTTGAGTTCAATGAGCGAGCGAGGCGCAGTGGGTAACAATTGCTTTGGTCGTGGCGGGTCAGATATTCGAACCTCGCATTTTTTTTATCCTATTGCGAGATCTATTCATAGATACATATACCTACTAGATATTAGAGCATGTCGGTAATTTAAATGAGCCTTATTGGTAACGCAAAACGAATCAGTTTCCGCCTATCTTTAGTCGTTCAACGCGCCTAACGAAGTTTTCACATCAAAAATCGTATATTTTTGGGAATTGTGAACGTGCATTTGAAATTATTCATGAAGAGGTTATCGTTTCGCCAATTTATTTTCTGCATTTCGGGGCGTCCCCGTCGTTGTTCGATGATTAACGGTATAAAACTTATAAATTATGGTTATTTACCACAAGTTCGTATGCGACCAATTCGTCGCCCACGACATTCAATGAAATTTGCTGTCTATATTAATAAAATAAAGTTTCGTCATAAAGATGCTCGTTTGTGCAGTTCTGGAGGGTGAATAGCACATAAATAAAACATTTGGTGAAACTTTGCGCATCCATTACGCCCTTAATTGCATTAGCAGAAGGAGCCTACCGAATATACAAAAAAAGCGTACTCTTTTATTTAACTGGTGCTTTTTGTTGGTTTCGCATGATTCCCTTGACGGCTACTTTCGCTGATTAACAAAAAGTTAACACCAACTAGCGCTTTGTATAGCGAGTTGTTCTCCCCCTTTTGTTGTTTCATCTGGAGAAAGTTCATTATTTGTAGTAAACATAAGATGCTTTTCACTTTGTACGACTTTATAAATGAGCCCTCGTTCTCTACATTTCTAACGTGTCTACCCTTGGTGCCCCATTTTTTTAACCTACAAAATAAATATGTGAAATCACAGAGAGCACAGAGAGCAGAGATTAACAAGCACAATCGCTGCTTGGGGCAATCTATAAGAGACTGCTATGCTCTAGAGACTGCCAATCCTTAACAGAAGGTTACTGAAAATCTAGAATGGTGGTAGGAGTAACTAGCGAAGAAAAAGTCAATAAAACATGAATGAAAATAACAGCACTTCGCTAAGAAGATACAGAGAATATCAGTGGCGTTTCGTAACCAAAATCAATGGGGGTGCTGCTTGGAGTTTTAAAATTTTTAAGATTTCGACCAGAAATTTCGACATTTTCAAAACGTTACTTATCAAAAATTTTGAATTTCTTTGAAAACTTGACAATGAAAAATTTTGATAATGTCGCGCTTTTTTGAAAGGTTGGATTTTTTTTCCAAATTTCCACTGTATTGCAAAATTCAGATTTTTTTCTTGTAATCTCGACCTTATTTTAATTTTAACTATTGACTTTTCTGAAAAACTGTGAATACTCTTTTAAAAATTTCCGTATTTTCGTAAATATTTAAACTTTTCGGTGTTCTGTCTTTTTTTTGTAATTTTTTTGAAAATTATTTATTACATTTTTAAAATTTTTACCATTTGAAAATCCTTACTTTTTTTGAAAATGTAAATTTTTTCAAAACTGGACTTTTGACTTTTTAAATTTTCGACTTTCTTCTTAATTTCATTTTTGTTTATAATTTTTTTTTTTGAAACATAATTTTTTATTGAAAATTTCGATTCTTAATAACTTTGACTAGTTTTTATTTAAATGCCAACTCTTTTTCAAAATGTCGACCTCTTTTTGGAAAGTTTCGATTATTTTTTGATTTTTTTTGTTGAAAATTTCGCTGCTTCTTAATTTTGGAAATTCTTTCAAAATTTCGACTATTTTGAAAATTTTGAAATTTTATGAAATGTTTGACATTTTTTCAAAATTTCTTTGACCTAAGATTTCAGTCCGTTCCACCAAAATGAAGATTTTAAGAAATGTCATTTAAAAATATAACATCGTCGCCACACGCTCAACCAAATGTCACTAATTCTTCCGTAGCTAAATCTATCATTTTGTAGCAGCAAAAATATACTCTGCTATTTCACATTTTACATGAAATAGCTGGACCACAAAAGCACAAAAGTCATTTACCTGTTAGAGTTATAATATTGCTCAAAATATTAAGTCAACATCAAATCTTGTCCCCTGAAAGAAAGATTAAAAAACACAACTTTCTTTGTATCAGGGGATGGGATTTGTATTTCAATTTTTGAAGATAACCAAGGACCAGTCCGTTCCACCAAAAAGAAGATTTTAAGAAATGTAATTTGAAAATATGACAGCGTCGCCACACGCTCGACCAAATGTTACTAATTCTTCCGTGGCTGAATCTATCTTTTGTAGCAGCAAAAATATACTCTGCTATGTCACATTTTACATTAAATAGCTGGGCCACAAAAGCACAAAAGTCATTTAACTGTTAGAGTTATAATGTTACTCAAAATATTTAGTGAACATCAAATCTTGTTCCCTGAAACCAAGAAAGAATAAAAAAAACAACTTTCCTTGTATCAGGGGATGAGATTTGTATTTTAATTTTTGAAGATAACCAAGGACCAGTCTGTTCCACCAAAAAGAAAATTTTAAGAAATGTAATTTGAAAATATAACAGCATCGCCACACGCTCGACCAAATGTTACTAATTCTTCCGTCGTTGAATCTTTAATTTAATAGCAGCAAAATAATACTCTGCTATTTCACATTTTAGATGAAATGACTGGGCCACAGAAGCACAAAAGTCATTTAACTGTCAGAGTTATAATGTTACTCAAAATATTTAGTGAACATCAAATCTTGTACCCTAAAACCAAGAAAGATTAAAAAACACAACTTTCTTTGTATCACAGGATGAGATTTGTATTTCAATTTTTGAAGATAACCAAGGACCAGTTGGTTCCACCAAAATGAAGATTTTAAGAAATGTAATTTGAAAATATAACAGCGTCGCCACACGCTCGACCAAATGTTACTAATTCTTCCGTGGCTGAATCTATCTTTTGTAGCAGCAAAAATATACTCTGCTATGTCACATTTTACATGAAATAGCTGGGCCACAAATGCACAAAAGTCATTTAACTGTTAGAGTTATAATGTTACTCAAAATATTTAGTGAACATCAAATCTTGTTCCCTGAAACCAAGAAAGAATAAAAAACACAACTTTCTTTGTATCAGGGGATGAGATTTGTATTTTAATTTTTGAAGATAACCAAGGACCAGTCTGTTCCATCAAAAAGAAGATTTTAAGAAATGTAATTTGAAAATATAACAGCGTCGCCACACGCTCGACCAAATGTTACTAATTCTTCCGTCGTTGAATCTTTAATTTAAGAGCAACAAAATAATACTCTGCTATTTCACATTTTAGATGAAATGACTGGGCCACAGAAGCACAAAAGTCATTTAACTGTTAGAGTTATAATGTTACTCAAAATATTTAGTGAACATCAAATCTTGTACCCTAAAACCAAGAAAGATTAAAAAACACAACTTTCTTTGTATCAGGGGATGAGATTTGTATTTCAATTTTTGGAGATAACCAAGGACCAGTTCGTTCCACCAAAATGAAGATTTTAAGAAATGTAATTTGAAAATATAACAGCGTCGCAACACGCTCGACCAAATGTTACTAATTCTTCCGTCGTTGAATCTTTAATTTAATAGCAGCAAAATAATACTCTGCTATTTTACATTTTAGATGAAATGACTGGGCCACAAAAGCACAAAAGTCATTTAACTGTTAGAGTTATAATGTTACTCAAAATATTTAGTGAACATCAAATCTTGTACCCTAAAACCAAGAAAGATTAAAAAACACAACTTTCTTTGTATCACAGGATGAGATTTGTATTTCAATTTTTAAAGATAACCAAGGACCAGTTCGTTACACCAAAATGAAGATTTTAAGAAATGTAATTTGAAAATATAACAGCATCGCCACACGCTCGATCAAATGTTACTAATTCTTCCGTGGCTAAATCTATCATTTTGTAGCAGCAAAAATATACTCTATAATTTTTTATTGAAAATTTCGATTCTTAATAACTTTGACTAGTTCTTATTTAAATGCCAACTCTTTTTCAAAATTTCGACCTTTTTTTGGAAAGTTTCGTTTATTTTTTGATTTTTTTTTGTTGAAAATTTCGCTGCTTCTTAATTTTGGAAATTCTTTCAAAATTTCGACTATTTTAAAAATTTTGAAATTTTATGAAATGTTTGACATTTTTTCAAAATTTTTTTGACCTAAGATTTCAACTTCTTAAAAAAATGTTCCAATTTGATTTAAAATCTTAGCTACCAAAAATTTAAACTTTTTCCAAAATTTTAACTTCTCAATTGAAAACCTCGATCTATCTGATACTTTTTATTTGTTTTCAATTGTCAGGTTTCGAAAATTTTGGTTTATATTGAAAAATTGAGTGCATATTTCCCAACTATTCAAAATTTAAACTTTCGAATTATTTCGTAAATTCAATAAAAATTCTTAAATCTTTTGCAAGTTTTCATATTTTTTTTAATTTCGACTATAAAATTTCAACCTTCTCTTTATGAAAACTTCTTCTTTTGCAAAATTTTGACTTCTTTTGGAAATTTGAAAGATTTTGAAAATTTTTGCCTTGTCAACAAATTTCGCCTTTATTTAAAATCTTAACCTTTTCTTAAATCTGCACTTTTTTGAAATTTTCGACTTTTTATTTTAATTCCCACTTTGTTGAAAATTCCGGTCTTTTTCAAATGTTCGAATTTGTCAAAATTTGGGTCATTTTCCAAAATTTAAAATATTTGGAAAACTTAAAAATTTTGACTATTATTGTTTCAACTATTTTTAAAATTTTAACATTTTTTACTAACTGTCGATTCTTAATTTGAAAATTATAATTTTTTTTAAGTCGGACACTTCTTAAAACCTTTTATTGAAATTTTCGACTAATATTTCGTAAAATTTCGACTCCATTTCAAAACTTCGACTTTTTTTCAAAATTTTAACTTATTTTGTAAACTTGACTTTTTTTTAAAAGCTCGAACTTTTTTTAACATTTTATTTATACATTTTTTAAACATTTCCAAATAAATCTTTGACTTAAAAAAAGAGATTCTTTTAAACTTGAACTATTGAAAATTTCGACTCCTTTCAAAATTTTATCTTTTCAAAGTTTCAAACTTTTTTGATAATTATGAATTTTTCGATAATTTTGAGTTTTCTTCAATATTCGAAAAATTCAGCTTTTATTTATTTTAATTTTATTAAAAACTCAAAAAAACTTTATTTTTAATGTCGATATTTTTTCAAAAATTCGTCTTTTATTCACATTCCCAAAATTATTGAAAATGTCGATCATCTTAAAAACTAAAAATTTCAACTTTTTTGATAATTATGAATTTTTCGATAATTTTGGGTTTTCTTCAATATTCGAAAAATTCATCTTTTATCTAATTTTAGTTTTATTAAAAACTCAAAAAAACTTTATTTTTAATGTCGATATTTTTCCAAAAATTCGTCTTTTATTCACATTCCTAAAATTATTGAAAATGTCGATCATTTTAAAAACTAAAAATTTCAACTTTTTTGATAATTATGAATTTTTCGATAATTTTGGGTTTTCTTCAATATTCGAAAAATTCAGCTTTTATTTAATTTTGATTTTATTAAAAACTCAAAAAAACTTTATTTTTAATGTCGATAGTTTTCCAAAAATTCGTCTTTTATTCACATTTCCAAAATTATTGAAAATGTCGATCATTTTAAAAACTAAAAATTTGTTTCGAAATCCTTTCTTTCGAAAATTTGACTTCCTATGAAAATTTCAAAATTTTTTTAGATTTGACTTTTTTCTTAAAAAATTCGACTTTTCTGATAACTTAAGCTTTATTTTTTAAAAGTGGTAATATTTTTATTTTTCAATTTACATTTTTTGAGCAAACTTTCGAATTAACACTCGAATATAAGAAAGTTAATAACAAAAATTTCTATTTTTAAAATTGTGCAAAGTTGTGAAACAAATTCTCAAAAAAAAACTTGCATTTTAGGTACAAATAATTCCAAAAATTTAAATTTTAGTCACAAAAAATTAACGTCAAGCTGGAATATTTGATTTTTAAAATTTTTCTGGTATTTCAAAATTACTAGAAAAAAATTAAATTAGAACAGTAAATTGTTAATGAATTTTTTCAACATTTTTATTAATTTTAATTTCGAAATTTTGAGACTCTTCTAGAAATGTTGGCTCTTTTTCTCAAAACTTTCAATAATTCCCACTTTAGAAGTCGAAATTATAAGAATATTTCTGACAATTAATTTATTTCAAAAAATTTTTTTCTTTATTTAATTCCGAAAATGTTATTTTTTTTTAAAAATGTTTACGAATAAAAAATTTCAACTTTTTCTAAAAATATCATCTGTTTTCTCTTGCAATTTTAAGTTTAATCTTTAAATTTCGATCATTTTTTATTAAAATTTGACTTTTAAATTCGTACATGAGAATTTTAAGAATAAATTTAACATTTCTAGAAAAATTGGAAATTCCGATTCAGAATTTTCTTTGGTCCTACAGTAGTAGTAATTTCTTAGAGAAATATCAAATTGTAAAAAAGGTTGAAATTTACAAGGTTCATTTTTTCTTGAAATTTCAAAGTTTTTACCAAAGTTTTTTTATTTTTATGCAGATTTGAAGTTTGTTCCCTAAATTTACACCTAATAATTTTCAGTTTCTTATCAAAATTACAAAATAAAATAAACTTGAAAATATTAAAATTTCGTTAAAAAAACTTTTAAATTTTCAAAACAAATTAGAGAAAAATGAAAATTTCTACAAAAAAAAAATGTTAAAGACAAAATCTTATTATTAATTAATGAATTGTTTTAACATTTTTATTAATTTTAATTTCGAAATTTTGAGACTCTTCTAGAAATGTTTACTCTTTTTCTCAAAAATTTCAATAATTCCCACTTTAGAAGTCGAAATTATAAGAATATTTCTGACAATTAATTTATTTCAAAAAATTTTTTTCTTTATTTAATTCCGAAAATGTGATTTTTTTTGAAAAATGTTTACGAATAAAAAATTTCAACTTTTTCTAAAAATATCATCTGTTTTCTCTTGCAATTTTAAGTTTAATCTTTAAATTTCGATCATTTTTTTATTAAAATTTGACTTTTAAATTCGTACATGAGAATTTTAAGAATAAATTTAACATTTCTAGAAAAATTGGAAATTCCGATTCAGAATTTTCTTTGGTCCTACAGTAGTAGTAATTTCTTAGAGAAATATCAAATTGTAAAAAAGGTTGAAATTTACAAGGTTCATTTTTTCTTGAAATTTCAAAGTTTTTACCAAAGTTTTTTTATTTTTATGCAGATTTGAAGTTTGTTCCCTAAATTTACACCTAATAATTTTCAGTTTCTTATCAAAATTACAAAATAAAATAAACTTGAAAATATTAAAATTTCATTTAAAAAACTTTTAAATTTCCAAAACAAATTAGAGAGAAATGAAAATTTCTACAAGAAAAATAATGTTAGACAAAATCTTCAGAAAAAGTCAAAATTTCTAAAATAATTCTTTGTATAAAATGTTTAAAGGAAAACACAAATTTCATAAGAAAAATAGCGAAATTTCTTTAAAAAAAAATCGAAATTGGAAATAAATTTGAAATATCTTTACAAAAAAGTCGAAATTTTTTGTTTTTCCCAAAATGTTTAAATAGAGCTTTCAGGGTTTTTTCCAAACATCTTTTGTCAAAACCACAAAATAAAATAAACTTCAAATTGTCAAGGTGTCGAGAAAAAAACTTGACAATTTTAAAGCAAATTAGAGGAATATAAAGAAAAACCTGGAGAAGTTGGAATTTCTAGAAGAAATTTTAAGAACAACACTTTCAGGAAAAATGGAAATTTCGAGAAAATTTCTTTTTATAAAATATTTAGGAAAAATGGAAACTGCAGAAAAAATCAAAATTTCCTAAAAAAAATCGAAATATCTGAAAAACACTCACAATTTTTATACGAAATGAGATTTGAGGTAAAAATTCGAAGATACCGTATTAACTTATTTTTTAAAGAAAAAGTAAAATGGGAGATGAGTTGATTTAGATTTGTTCTTGAAATTGTAGTTATTTTCTCAAATTGTTGACATTTTCAAAGAAATTTGCGTTTTTTCTTAATATTTTAATTCCTGCTCTAAATATTGATTTCTTTCTCAAAATTTTCATTTTATTTATTTATTTTATTTTTTACAGAAATAGTAAAATGCGAGATGAGTTGGATTTAGATTTTTTTCTTGAAATTGTAATTATTTTCTCAAAATGTTGACCTTTTTTAAAGAAATTTGAGTTTTTTTTTTTTAACATTTTAATTCCTGCTCGAAATATTGATTTCTTGCTCAATACTTTTAAAAAAATTAATTTTTAAAAATGTGATTTTTAATAAAAATTAAAAATAAATTAGGTTTTTAAATGTCGTGACTTCGTGAAAGAAACCTAAAATTTCTATAAAAAGAAATAAGAGAATATTTAAAATTTCTACAAAAAATTGTGAAATGAAGTATTCGGAAAATTTTGAGAAAAAACTCTTAAGCGAAATTGGGGGTGCTGCAGTTCCCCAGTGCCTATACGCCAGCAGCCACTGAAGAATATCTAAGTATATGAAGTGTCACAAATAGTTCACTAGAGGCAATAAGAAGGGGAAATGAATTTCTTTATTAAACAGAAAATACAGAAAATAGAAGGAAGGTTTAACGGGGAGATTCCGGATAAAATAGACACCCGAGCTCTCTTCTAAAATGAAACAAAATAATATATAGCAAGAAGAAAGTAGGTAGCAGAAGCCTTGGGTAAAAAATTTCATAAAGCTCATATACCTGGAAGCCACTTTGCATTATGCCAAATATTTTATAAAGATGTCAGTGTGATACATAACTTCAAACTGAGTTGCTCGCCTTCATAAATATTTCTGACTTGCTCATTTGCTACTCATTCCCAACGGTGTTTTTATAAGTGTCGAACGCTGTGCTAAAGCGATTTATTCGAGAAAATGAACTCCTCTTTTTGTAGAGTGTTTGCTGAAAAGAGCATTATTAAATACGTTCCCTTAGAAACAGTGCCTTCTCAACCTAATGACATATTACGTCGTGAAATATGGTTTAAAAACCATGTATTCTCTGTATCTTGAAAACTGTGGTAATAAATTTACCACAAATGTAAAAAAAATATTCAAATCCAAAAATCTCTGAAGGCAACGTATTTATTTATAATCCACATCTGTTACTGGAAGTTTCCACTCGGGAAGCCTCTAGTAGACTCTAGACTAACACCTGCATATGAGTCTCTCGGCTCGCGATAACGTTTTCGCATCTTCGATAAAATGAATCACGATTTCTATCACATTAATTCGTTACATCTGTTACAGGAGTTAAAGACTATGTGATTCTTCATCGAAAAAGAAAACACACTCCATGTGCGTCTTTTCTGTAGATAATCGTCAATTTGCACATTTTGTCATTTTTTTACAAAATTTTGTCACTTTTACAAAATTTTGTCATTTATTACAAAATGTTGTCATTTATTACAAAATGTTGTCATTTATTACAAAATTTTGTAATTTATTACAAAATTTTGTAATTTTTTACAAAATTTGTAAATTAAACGAATACATGATCTATATTCACATAAAAAAAGACAAAGAGTATTAAAAAAATGCGCTATTTATGGTTTGTTTTCTCTATCCCTTGAGATTTGTTGAAAATACAAACAAATAAGTTAAAGAAAGAAATGGATAATCCAATCGGTTAACATTGCTACAGATTTTGCGTCTTCAGTTGTGGGTAATTTATTTAATAATAATAATAACATTAACCGATTTACTCGTTTCGATAGAAACCATTTTCCAAGAATGTTCTTTGAACTTTCTCCGTCTATTTCTCTTCTGCTCCTGTGGGCACTTTGTGCGATGGTTGCGGCTCTAAAGAGGTGTATATTTTAAGGCGAGCTTTAGTTGAATTAGTTCTCTTTTTTCACGTGAGCATCTCGGAAATGCAATTACAAATGTAAATTTAATTTACTTTGCTTCGTCGTGCTCGTCGCAAATGTATTAACTTTGTAAAACATTCCTAAGATGCGGTGGATTTCCATCAAACTCCGACATCCAATCTTTGAATGTTGAAAATGCTTTGCACATTTTGGAAGCAGTTTCCCATGTCTTATTGATTTTACTATCTCGAGTTTTCTCATACTTTAAGTTAGGAGGTTTTTGTCACGTTTAACAACTTCCAGGATCTTTACCGTGTGCTTTATGATATTTGATAAAAGGAGATCCACAACCGATACTGCTTCTGCTTATGTGAGAAGATTCGAGAATATAAACCTAGCGTAAATCGTTCTCCATCCACAGGACCCATCACCATTTTATAAAGGATACATCTGAAGCTAGACGAGTGGCTACAGTGGTACGCTTCTTTACACTTTAATCCAGTTCTAATTTTTGGAAACCCATGGTCTTCAGAACACATTTAAGAAGCTGTCCTTTTTCTACAATAGGTTTAAATTTCTTTGACGATGACAGCTTGGTTATCGAAACGTGTTTAGAGCAACCTCTGTTGTGTTTTTTAATCTTTCTTGGTTTTCAGGAGACAAGATTTGTATTTTTAATTTTTGAAGATAACCAAGGACCTGTCCGTTCTACCAGAAATATATATTGGTTTAAACCAAAAGTGGTTTTATGGCTTACACTTTATCATTTTAACTTTAAACTGGACAATTTTGCTTGAAATGAAAACCTTCAAAAAAAAGAAGAAAATTCGATGTCTTAAGAATTTCTCAAATATTTTTCTCTCAAAACTGCACTTCAGCTATAATTCATTTTCAATATAGTCCCGAAATTTACCGAAATTACTACATAAATATCAACATTTATATTAAACTTCTTTCAACTCTTAATTAAACACGAGATTTTGAAGATTTTGAATAAAGCAATCGCCAAAGAATTTGAATTTTCGAGAAACTCGACGAGTTTATATAATGAAACAAAATTTAACCCGAAAGAGTAAAAATCCTCGAATGAAAATTTAAATGGGTAAAATTTAAACTGAAATTTTGAATGGATAAGTCAAAAGAATTAAAAACCAAAAATTTTGAGATTATTAACGTCGGATTATTTCGAAAAAGGTTCACTTGAATGTCGACGTCAAAATTATCAATTAGTAAAATAAAAATTTATATACAAAGTTTGTCTCCTGAAACCAAGGAATCAAATATGAACCGGAATTTCTATCATGTTGCCACTAAGGCGTCGGAAGTGTGCGCATACTCTCGGGAATGTATACTCTTAGCGCATACTCTTAGACATGTTAGGTGGGATATCGCGCTCAAGTGAACCCTCGGTCTCGCTGTTGGTCAGTTGTAAATACAATGAGTGAGCAAGAGGTTCATTCGCACGTTGCGCAACGCAATTATTATTGAATTTCTTGCCGTTGAAGGTGTAAAGCTCTCCAAAATTCTTCGTAGACTAGAAGCACAGTTTGGGGATACTTCTCTGAAGAATACTTAAGTGTATGAATGGCACAAAAACTTAACTTGTCTGAAGAAAATTTAAGTGTATGCATGGCACAAAAACTTATACTTGTCTGAAGAAAACTCAAGTGTATGAATGACACAAAAGCTTTTGGAAGCACGAACTCAAGTTGAAAATGAACCCCATGCCAGTCGTCCTCGGATCACTGGGACTGCGGACAGGATTAACGCTGTTGTGCACGTCGATTTTCTGCATGAACTTCGTACGATTAATGCTACCTACTACTGGATGAAGCAAAACGTGCACATCGGCGGAAGAGGCGCGAATTTTCGGTCAGAAATGTGATTTTGATGCCCGACAATGCCCGGCCCCTTTCAGCTAATCTGACACATCAAAAATTAGAGGAAATGCCCAAACCGAAACTTCAACTTCAGCTTAAACTGAAACTTCAACTTCAGCTTCAACTTCAGCTTCAACTTCAGCTTCAACCTCAGCTTCAACCTCAGCTTCAATTCAGCTTTAACTTCAGCTTCAACCTCAGCTTCAACTTCAGCTTCAACTTCAACTTCAACTCAGCTTCAACTTTAGGTTGAACTTCAGCTTTAACTTAAGCTTTAACTTCAGCTTTACCTTTAGCTTCAACTTCAGCTTCAACTTCAGCTTCAGCTTCAGCTTCAGCTTCAGCTTCAGCTTCAGCTTCAGCTTTAGCTTCAACTTCAGCTTCAGCTTCAGTTTCAGCTTCAGCTTCAGCTTCAGTTTCAGCTTCACTTTCAGCTTCAGCTTCAGCTTCAACTTAAACTTAAGCTTCACCTTCAGCTTCAACTTCAGCTTCAACTTCAGCTTCAACTTCAGCTTCAGCTTCAACTTCAGCTTCAACTTTAGCTTCAACTTCAGCTTCAACTTTAGCTTCAACTTCAACTTTAGCTTAAACTGAAACTTCAGCTTCAACATCAGCTTCAACTTCAGCTTCAGCTTCAGCTTTAACTTCAACTTTAGCTTCAGCCTCAGTTTTAACTTCAGCTTCAACTTCAGCTTCAACTTTAGCTTCAGCTTCAACTTCAACTTCAGCTTCACCTTTAGCTTCAACTTCAGCTTCAACTTCAGCTTCAACTTCAGCTTCAACTTCAACTTTAACTTCAACTTCAACCTCAGCTTCAACTTCAGCTTCAATTTCAGCTTTAATTTCAGCTTCAACTTCAGCTTTAACTTCAGCTTCAGCTTTAACTTCAACTTTAGCTTCAGCCTCAGTTTCAGCTTCAGGTTTAACTTCAGCTTCAACTTTAGCTTCAGCTTCAACTTCAGCTTCACCTTCAGCTTCACTTCAGCTTCAACTTCAGCTTAAACTTCAGGTTCAACTTCAGCTTCAACTTCAACTTTAACTTCAGCTTCAACCTCAGCTTCAACTTCAGCTTCAACTTCAGCTTTAATTTCAGCTTCAACTTCAGCTTCAACTTCAGTTTCAGCTTTAGCTTTAACTTCAACTTTAGCTTCAGCCTCAGTTTTAGCTTCAGCTTTAACTTCAGCTTCAACTTTAGCTTCAGCTTCAACTTCAATTTCAGCTTCACCTTCAGCTTCAGTTTTAACTTCAGCTTCAACTTCAGCTTCAACTTCAGCTTCAACTTCAGCTTCAACTTCAGCTTCAACTTCAGCTTCAACTTCAGCTTCAACTTCAGCTTCAACTTCAGCTTCAACTTCAGCTTCAACTCCAGTTTTAGCTTAAACTGAAACTTCAGCTTCAACATCAGCTTTACCTTCAGCTTCAACTTCAGCTTCAACTTCAGCTTCAGTTCAGCTTTAACTTCGGCTTCAACTTGAGCTTCAGCTTCAGCTTTAACTTCATCTTCATCTTAAACCGAAACTTTAACTTCAGCTTAAACTGAAATTTCAACTTCAGCTTAAACCGAAACTTCAATTTCAGCTAAAACCGAAACTTCAATTTCAGTTTAAAACGAAACTTCAGCTTAAACCGAAACTTTAACTTCAGCTTCAGCTTTAACTTCAACTTAAGCTTCAGCCTCAGTTTCAGCTTCAGCTTTAACTTCAGCTTCAACTTTAGCTTCAGCTTCGACTTCAACTTCAGCTTCAACTTCAGCTTCAACTTCAGCTTGAACTTTAGCTTCAACTTCAGCTTCAACTTCAGCTTCAACTTCAGCTTCAACTTCAGTTTTAGCTTAAACTAAAACTTCAGCTTCAACATCAGCTTTAACTTCAGCTTCAACTTCAGCTTCAACTTCAGCTTTAACTTCGGCTTCAACTTGAGCTTCAGCTTCAGCTTTACCTTCAGCTTCAGCTTAAACCGAAACTTTAACTTCAGCTTAAACTGAAATTTCAACTTCAGCTTAAACCGAAACTTCAATTTCAGCTAAAACCGAAACTTCAATTTCAGTTTAAAACGAAACTTCAGCTTAAACCGAAACTTTAACTTCAGCTTAAACCGAAACGTCAACTTCAGCCTAAACCGAAACGTCAACTACAGCTTAAACCGAAACTTCAGCTTCAGCCTAAACCGAAACTTACACCTAAACTGAAAGTGAAACTTTAACTTCATCTTAAACTGAAACTTCAACTTCAGATTAAACTGAAACTTTGATATTTGATATTCTGGTTCATATTTGATTTACTCTCATACAATAACAGTTGCTCTGGTGTATTTTGTAATCTATTTTGGTTTCAGGGGGCGAAATTTGTATATCAATTTTTGAAGTTAACCAGGGACAAGTCCGCTAGACCAAAAAAAAAACAAACAATAAAATAAATTTAAATTCATATTGCTCAGAAGCGTGCCTACTTTAAGACTAAAAACTTCAACTTCGGCTTAAACCGAAACTTCAATTTCGGTTAAAACGAAACTTCAACTTTAGCTTAAACCGAAACTTTAACTTTAGCTTAAACCGAAACTTCAACTTCAGGTTAAACCGAAACGTCAACTTCAGCTTAAACCGAAACGTCAACTATCTTAAACCGAAACTTCAACTTCAACTTCAGCTTCAGCTTAAGTTTTAGCTTCAGCTTTAGCTTAAACTGAAACTTCAGCTTCAACTTCAGCTCCAGCTTTAACTTCAGCTTCAACTTCAACTTTAGCTTCAGCTTCAACTTCAGCTTCAGCTTAAACTGAAAATTCAGCTTCAACTTTAGCTTTACCTTCAGCTTTAACTTTAGCTTCAACTTCAGCTTAAACTAAAAGTTCAACTTCAGCTTAAACGGAAACTTCAACTTCAGCTTAAACCTAAACTTCAACTTCAGCTTAAATCAATTTAAATCAATTTCAGTTTAAAACGAATCTTCAACTTTGGCTTAAACAGAAATTTGAACTTCAGTTTAAACCGAAACTTCAACTTTAGCCTAAACCGAAACTTACACCTAAACTGAAACTGGAAACTTCAACTTTAGCTTAAACTGAAACTTTGATTTTTGATATTCTGGTTCATGTTTGATTTACCCTTATACAATAACAGTTGCTCTGTTGTATTTTTTAATCTATTTTGGTTTCAGGGGGCGAAATTTTATATCAATTTTTGAAGATAACCAGGGACAAATCCGCTAGACCAAAAAAAAAAAACAAACAGTAAAATAAATTTAAATTCATATTGCTCGAAAGCGGTGCCTACTTTAGGACTGAAAACTTTAACTTCAGCTTAAACTGAAATTTCAACTTCAGCTTCAACCTCAGCTTCAACTTCAGCTTTAACTCCAGCATCAACTTTAGCTTCAACTTCAGCTTCAACTTCAGCTTCAACTTTAGCTTCAACTTTAGCTTTACCTTCAGCTTCAACTTCAGCTTTAACTTCAGCTTCATTTTCAACTTCAGCGTCAGCTTCAGCTTCAGCTTCAGCTTCAGCTTCAGCTTCAGCTTCAGTTTTAGCTTCAGCTTTAGCTTAAACTGAAACTCCAGCTTTAACTTCAACTTTAGCTTCAACTTCAGCTTCAACTTTAGCTTTACCTTCATCTTCAACTTGAGGTTCAACTTCAGCTTCAGCTTTAATTTCAGGTTCAGCTTAAACTGACACTTTAGCTTCAACTTCAGCTCTACGTTCAACTTCAACTTCAACTTCAGCTTCAGCTTCAACTTCAGCTTCAACTTCAGCTTCAACTTTAGCTTCAACTTCAGCTTTACCTTCAGCTTCAACTTCAGCTTCAGCTTCAGTTTCAACTTCAGCGTCAGCTTCAGCTTCAGCTTCATCTTCAGCTTCAGCTTCAGCTTCAGCTTCAGCTTCAGCTTCAGCTTCAGCTTCAGTTTCAGCATCAGTTTTAGCCTAAACTAAAACTCCAGCTTTAACTTCAACTTTAGCTTCAACTTCAGCTTCAACTTTAGCTTTACCTTCATCTTCAACTTGAGGTTCAACTTCAGCTTCAGCTTTAACTTCAGGTTCAGCTTAAACTGAAACTTTAGCTTCAACTTCAGCTTTATGTTCAACTTCAACTTCAGCTTCAGCTTCAACTTCAGCTTCAACTTTAGCTTCAACTTTAGCTTCAACTTCAGCTTTACCTTCAGCTTCAACTTCAGCTTCAACTTCAGCTTCAACTTCAGCTTCAACTTTAGCTTTACCTTCATCTTCAACTTGAGGTTCAACTTCAGCTTCAGCTTTAACTTCAGGTTCAGCTTAAACTGACACTTTAGCTTCAACTTCAGCTTTACGTTCAACTTCAACTTCAGCTTCAGCTTCAACTTCAGCTTCAACTTTAGCTTCAACTTCAGCTTTACCTTCAGCTTCAACTTCAGCTTCAACTTCAGCTTCAACTTCAGCTTCAGTTTCAAATTCAGCGTCAGCTTCAGCTTCAGCTTTAGCTTCAGCTTCAGTTTCAGCTTCAGTTTTAGCCTAAACTGAAACTCCAGCTTTAACTTCAACTTTAGCTTCAACTTCAGCTTCAACTTTAGCTTTACCTTCATCTTCAACTTGAGGTTCAACTTCAGCTTCAGCTTTAACTTCAGGTTCAGCTTAAACTGACACTTTAGCTTCAACTTCAGCTTTACGTTTAACTTCAACTTCAGCTTCAGCTTCAACTTCAGCTTCAAATTCAGCTTCAACTTTAGCTTCAACTTCAGCTTTACCTTCAGCTTCAACTTCAGCTTCAACTTCAGCTTCAGTTTCAACTTCAGCGTCAGCTTCAGCTTCAGCTTCAGCTTCAGCTTCAGCTTCAGCTTCAGTTTCAGCTTCAGCTTTAGCCTAAACTGAAACTCCAGCTTTAACTTCAACTTTAGCTTCAACTTCAGCTTCAACTTTAGCTTTACCTTCATCTTCAACTTGAGGTTTAACTTCAGCTTCAGCTTTAACTTCAGGTTCAGCTTAAACTGAAACTTTAGCTTCAACTTCAGCTTTACGTTCAACTTCAACTTTAGCTTCAGCTTCGACTTCAACTTCAGCTTCAACTTCAACTTCAGCTTTAACTTCAGCTTGAACTTTAGCTTCAACTTCAGCTTCAACTTCAGCTTTAACTTCAGCTTCAACTTTAGCTTCGGCTTCAACTTCAGCTTCAGCTTCAACTTCAGCTTCAGCTTAAACCGAAACTTTAACTTCAGCTTAAACTGAAATTTCAACTTCAGCTTAAACCGAAACTTTAACTTCAGCTTAAACCGAAACTTCAACTTCAGCCTAAACCGAAACTTACAACTAAACTGAAACTGACACTTCAACTTCAGCTTAAACTGAAACTTTAACTTCAGCTTAAACTGAAACTTCAACTTTAGCTTAAACTGTAACTTTGATATTTGATATTCTGGTTCATATTTGATTTACCCTCATACAATAGCAGTTGCTCTGTTGTATTTTTTAATCTTTTATGGTTTCAGGGGACAAAATTTGTATATTAATTTTTGAAGATAAACCAGGGATAAGTCCCCTTTACCAAAAAAAAAACAAACAGTAAAATAAATTTAAATTCTCACTCACTCACCTACTTTAGGAATAAAAACACAGTAACATTACAACAAATTCATGAATTTGGTTTTACCGATATAGCCCAACCGTAATAAATAAGCCTTATGTCTACTTTCGTAAAATCTCCGCACAATAAACATTTTGTCAGATGGAGCCGAACATAATTCTCGCTAAATATGACGTTTTCATATTCACATTTATTGTTATGTTCTAAATATGTTCTCAACAAATCAAATTTGATTTCACCACTTCATCATAAAACCAAAGCACCTTTTTCACATGCATGCATTCTAACATAAAATTTTTAAAATCCTCGAGGAGCAGCACAACGCTTCCTATTAAAGAAAAATATATAGCCTGATATGAATACTTGATGGGGGAGGTGGAAGGAAGTAATAAATTGGCGAGCTGGAATATTACTTCACTTATTTCAGCCACTTAAGTATAAATGCTCCCGGCGAGATGAGTTTTCTTTCGTTTCAAGAAAATTTGTAATCTCCACCGCACCATCTGGAAACAGAAGCCCCGATGATAACTTGCCCTAATTAGTATTTTTTATTCCCTCTTTACAGAGGATTGTAAAAAATAAGGGTTTCCTCTAAATTCGCTTTTCAGACAACAACGAATTTCATCATTATCAACGTTTATTAGGTTTCCAAATATTAAAGACAAAACCAAATTAAACATCGTTTGCTAATGGATGTTCAGTTCGATCACAACAATTTGGTTAATATTTCATTTATGTTGGGGATGTGAATTTAATTTTACTTAACTAGTTTAATTGGAAATTAATTAGTTCATTAAATTTTTACAGAGAATTACCTTGTTTACAACAAGTCAACGTTTTTGATTTAATAAACCTTTTGTCCTAAGGGACTTCGGTGGGTTATACCTAATGACATTGTAGTGTCTGAATAAATAACAATTTCATCATAATACTAAGAGCTACAACCAGGATGTACGATGTAACCAAGAATGCAACGGTCACTAGTGGTGAGGAACTTACATATTTGTATTATGGTTTGGATAACAACGTCCATTAAATACGACGTGACTTGCGTTTAGTTATATTACACTTAACATATAATAATTGACATTTCCAACCCTTACTTCGTGGAATTCTTTAATAGTCATAACTATTAAACTTTATTAACGATAAAAAGGCAACAAAATTTAAAAATGTCACGAGGTTTTCGATAAATATTTGCTAACAGCGGACCTGATTTCGCATGACTGCATTATCGGCGGTCATACCAGCAATTTGATTAGCCTTTGTTAACATCTAAAGTCAATTAAATGTCCTGTAATGAAACAGTGAAAGGTGTTCATTGCAGAACATATAATTTACATTATTTGTTATGTTAAACATAATTGAAATACATAACTTTTCGCCTGAAACAAAAAAAGATTAAAAAACAGAACAAACGTTGCTCTCTGTTGTGTTTTTTAATATTTCTTGGTTTCAGGAGACAAGTTCTATATTTCAATTTTTGAAGACAACCACGGATTAGTCCTTTCCACCAAACCAAAAAAAAAAAAGGTTAAACATACCTTATTTGTTAAGTTAAACATACCTAAACGTAATCACGCTGAGGCTGCTTGTATTTACTATGCAACCCCCAATACACGAACGACGTTACCTCATGTTAGTGACCTTTGTAACCTTGCTTACCTCATACATCCTGGTTGTGATTCCTATCTTATTTATTGTATAAAACTAAAAAAATGAAAAATTTAAATAAAAATTAATAATTTCAATAACCCTAACAGCTTTCCTCTTCTACAATGACACATAGTCCATGAGATAATGAGGGGGCGCAAATCGGCCCCACTCTAGATTGACAAATTACGCCTGAAAAGCTTTATGACACATCTAATATAGATCGCCAGCAGTGAAAAACATTAAACTTGATGGTTATCCGTTGTGGCGAGGATGTACTTTAAATCGAAGCGATATATTATTGCGGTAATTTAACTCCACTTCAGCAAATATTGAGGGCAGCCAGACATTAGTGATAAACTGCCTGGGTGCAGAAGTAAACCAATATAGATGGCCTCACGTTTCAACAACATTGCTTGATATACGACACGATCGCCTTTAAATCCTTCACGAAAAATTGAAGATTATATCGTCGTTTTCCACTTGTCTTGCCTAATTTGCTCGCCGGATCATCCATTTATTTCTCCATTTTTTGTTACGTCTACGTTCAAATTTTAAAGAAATTGCATGGCGAAAGGGCTCGTTCTTAGGCAGGAAAGTCATTTTGTGACTAAAATTTAAATTTTGGCAATATATTTGTACATAAAATGCAAGTTTTTTTTTTTGGAAATTTGTTTCAAAACTTTGCTCAGTTTTAAAAATAGAAATTGTTGTTATTAAATGTTTTAATTCAAGTTTTATTTCGAAATTTGTCTCAAAAAATATAAATTTAAAAGGAAAAACATTACCACTTTTAAGAAATAAAGCTAAAGTTATTAGAAAAGTCAAATTTTTTGAAAATAAATTGCAATTTTTAAAATGGTCGACATTTTCAATAATTTTGGGAATGTGAATAAAAGACGAATTTTTGGAAAAATAGCAACATTTAAAATAAATTGCAGAGTGTTTAATTAAATTTTCAAAATAGCTGAACTTTTTGAATATTTGAGAAAACTCAAAATTATCGAATAATTCGTAATTATCAAAAAAGTTGAAATTTTGAAAAAGGTTGAAATTTTCAATAGGTCAAGTTTAAAAAGAATCTTTTTTTTTAATTCGAAGATTTAATTGGAAATGTTTAAAAAATGTATAAATAACATTTTTAAAAAGTTCAATCTTTTCAAAAAAAGTCAAGTTTTCAAAATGAATGAAATGGAGTCCAAAATTTTACGAAATAAAATCTTTTAGGAAATGTCTGACTTAAAAAAAATCATAATTTTTAAGTAAAGAATCGACAGTTTGCCATAAATGTAAAAATTTTAAAAATAGTTGAAATTAAAGAAATAGTAACAATGTTTAAGATTTCCAAAAATTTTAAATTTTGGAAAATGACTAAAATTTGAAAAATTCAAACATTTGAAAAAGGACGGAATTTTCAAAAAGGTGGGAATTAAAATAAGGAGTCGAAAATTTCAAAAATTGCACATTTAAGAAAAGGTTAAAATTCGAAATTTGTTGACACGGCAAAAATTTTCAAAATCTTTCAAATGTCCAAAACAAGTCAAAATTTTGAAAAATAAGACATTTTTAAAAAGAAAAGGTCAAACTAAATAATCGAAATTAAAAAAAATATCAAAATTTCCAAAAGATTTGAGAATTTTTATCGAATTTACGAAATAATTCGAAATTTTAAAAAAATTCAAATTTTGAATAGTTGGGAAATTTGCACTCAACTTTTCAATAAAAATCAAAATTTTCGAAACCAGAATATTGAAAACAAGCGAAAATTATCAGACAGATGGAGGTTTCCAAAGGTCGAAATATTGAGGTCAAAATTTTGGAAAAGTTTAAATTTTTGGTAGTTAAATTTTGAATCAAAGTGGAACAATTTTTAAAAAGTTGAAATTTTAGGTCAAAAAAATTATTTGAAAAAATGTCAAACATTGCATAAAATTTCAAAATTTTCAAAAAAATCTAAATTTTGAAAGAATTTCTAAAATTAAGAATTTTCAACAAAAAAAAATCAAAAAAATGATCGAAACTGCAAAAAAAGTCGAAATTTCGAAAAACAGTTGACATTTAAATAAAAACCAGTCGAAATTATTAAGAATCGAATTTTAATAAAAAAAATTATAATTTTCCAAAAAAAATTATAAACAAAGATAAAATTTTAAAAAAAGTCCACAATTTAAAAAGTCAAAAGTCCAGATTTGAAAAAATTTACATTTTCAGAAAAAGTAAGAATTTTCAAACGATAAAAATTAAATTTTGCAATACAGTCGAAATTTGGAAAAAAAAATCCAACCTTTCAAAAAACGCGACATTATCAAAAGTTTTCATTGTCAGGAAATCTAAAGTTTTCGAAAAGTAACGTTTTGAAAATGTCAAAATTTTCAGTCGAAATCTTAAAAATTTTAAAACGCTAAATATTGTCGCAGCACCCCCATTACTTTTGGCTACGAGCCGCCACTGTTAGGTAAACATCTTGAAGTAATGGCATCTCCACTATTCCTTCTAGATGCCTTTGGCATGGGTAAAATTTTCGCACATGCAGTGCAGTGTTGTGGCTCAGCAGCAAAGCGGCTTGATCTGTATTATTGTATCCACGCGTACAGTCTATGCAAAAAATCGCGAAGCGGCGACAGTCTGGCGTTTACGTCTTGCCATATACGTAACGTAAATCTAATGTCCTAAAAACGCTACGATTGCTGCAAATAAACTACCTTGAAAGCGGCTTGGTCTGTATTATTGTATCCACGCGTACAGTCTATGCTAAAAATCGCTAAGCGGCGACAGTCTGGAGTTTACGTCTTGCCATATACGTTACGTAAATCTAATGTCCTAAAAACGCTACGATTGCTGCCAATAAACTACCTTGAAAGCGGCTTGGTCTGTATTATTGTATCCACGCGTACAGTCTATGCTAAAAATCGCGAAGCGGCGACAGTCTGGCGTTTACGTCTTGCCATATACGTAACGTAAATCTAATGTCCTAAAAACGCTACGGTTGCTGCCAATAAACTACCTTGAAAGCGGCTTGGTCTGTATTATTGTATCCACGCGTACAGTCTATGCAAAAAATCGCGAAGCGGCGACAGTCTGGCGTTTACGTCTTGCCATATACGTAACGTGAATCTAATGTCCTAAAAACGCTACGATTGTTGCCAATAAACTAACTTGAATGCCATTAAACTACCGCGAATGCCATTGAACTACCTTGAGTGCCAATAAACTACCTTGAGTGCCAATAAACTACCTTAAGTGCCAATAAACTACTTTAAATGCCAATAAACTACCCTGAATGCCAGTAATTTACCTTGGATACCAATAAAATACCTTGAATGCCAATAAAATACCTTGAATGCGTAATTCAACCACCCTTGAGTTTTTTTTATTTCTAGGTTGTTTCTTTGATTAAAAAATTAATATTTTTTTAGAGAGTGGTACGTGAAATTTAAAAATTAAAATAAATATTGTTCAATATAGAAAAGTGCCACTAGAAGTTCAATTAAATGCAGTCAAAAACACGCTTCAAAAAATATTGGACGTTTAAACGTTAACGTATTCGTAAATGGTTTAAAGAGTATTCAACGATCTGGTCTAGATACACATCGTAGACCACATTTCCCCAATACATTGGCCTACTTAATTCTTCATTCACGTAATAGAGTTCCTCTTACCTTGATTTAACCTGAAATGAGAAAATGCCTGCCCTTTGGCTATTCGAGAGATTGACTTGATTTCAATCCAAATATTATGATTAAATCGAAGCTAATTTTAAATCTTTGTTTTATTTACATTCTTCGTTGAAAGTATACCATCCAATAGACTTTTAAATTAATGTCAGGCCCCTTCAGATGCTCAAACTTGTTAATAAATGCAAAACGCCGCCTTCGCTTTTGTTTGATCTTCGAATAAATTCCGCGATTTATATGCAGCCTTAGGAATACAGCAATTTGAATATTTCCTTTAATATCTTTGCATTAAGGTGCAATGGACATTTTAATTAATAGAAAAGTTTGTTTTTGGCAAATTTAAAAACGTTGCGCGTGTCGAGATAATCCATTCTACATTTTTTACTTTACGAACCTCTTCTGAATTAAACATAAATTTCGTGGTGGATATATTTCAATGGAAAACTTTGAGGGGCAATTTATAATGCCAACGAGCCGAGGGACTTAATAATGAAAATGATAAGTTGATAATAATAAGGTTGCGCGTTATCCGTTCGAATGATTAACACTTGGTGATTGTAACCATTTTATTTCTAAACTGATTCCGGAACACAACAATTATAATTCACTTACACTGTTTAATTAACCAAATTATTCATTAACTTCTGACTAACTAACTCTGAGGGAAGAGCGACCGCCTTATATAGGTCCTGGTTCGGGTTCTAGAAGAATTCGACACAGAAAAAGCTTATCGTTTGCCGAAATTTCTGGAGCGCTTATCTGCCGTTTGATTTATTATCGCGACCGCTTCCCCTTATCAAATTTTGTAGAAAATTCCCAACTTAACTTTATAATTACTTTTTGTTACAATAACCTGAATCACAATTTTTCTACGTTGCAGTTAAGGTAGTTTAACTGTCGTGTTAGGTTTTAGAATATACGAACTTTGGCGATTAATATCGAAAATTTCATCATTTCATAATTTTGGTTCTCTTTCGAAGTTTTGACTTTGATTAGCTTTTTCTAATAAAATTGATTTTTACTGTTTCGACTCTGTTTTCTAGAACTGTCGATTAAAAAGATCAAATTAAAAAAATAAACGAAAATAAAAAAGACGAGCCACAATTTCAAAAAAAGAATTTCAAATTGATTTCAATCAAGAGTTCAAATTTTCTACCCTAATTCAGTCTTGACTTTAAACCCTAATATTCCATTTTGTTCCTGGAAATGTTGCTGAAAACTTCAAAATCTCTAGAAAAAGTAAAATTTTTCGAAAGTTTTGTTTAATGAATTTAGCTTTTTTCGATATTTTAACTCTTTTCTTTAAAGTTTTAAATTTAAACTTGTAGGTACTTTTCATTATTAATTTTTCTAAAATTTCGACTTCAAACAAAATTTAATTTTTCTCTCTCTCTTTCTCTAGCAATCTCTTAACCCTTTTTATCGACATGTTGACTTTTATTCTTTAATTATAGACATTTTTCTCGAAATTGTGAGTTGAGATTTGAACTATAAGAAATTGACAAATATAAATTTAAATTTGGAACAGTTTTTTAATCTTTCTTGGTTTCGCGGACAAGATTTGTATTTCAATTTTTGAAGATAACCAAGGACCAGTCCGTTCCAAGAAAAAAATTTAAAAAAATAGATATTTTTAAGGAAGGTCGATAATTTGAAAACGATTTTCAAAAAGTCCAGCTTTTGGAGGGAGTTGAAAGTGTCATGAAAATCGAAGAGATTTTTAAAAAAACTCAGAGGTTTTAAAAAAGGTCCAACAAAAGTTCAGATGTTCAAACAGAAAATTTTTTAAACCTATATTTTCAAAAGACAAAATTTTCAACAAATCAAAATATAAAGAGAAAGTCGAAGTTTGAAATAAAATAGAACTTTTCAAATATTCTACTTTTCGGAAGACGCCGTTTTTAAAAAAATCTCCATATTTTTAAAAAAATCGAAGCTTCGAGGTTGAAGTTAAATATTTTAAAATTAATTCGTAATGTTTCAATAAAGTCGAGATTTCTAGCGAAAGTCGTAGCTTTCAAAAATCAGAATTTTGAATAGATGGAATTTTTAAAGTTGAAAATTGTCATAGAAATAAAGTTTTTTAAAAAAAAACAAAAAATTCAAAATTGTCGAGAAAGAACCGATTTTTTTTTGAAATTATCAAAAGGTCCTAATTTTTAGAAAATGGAGAAATTTTGATAAGCTCGCAGATTTAAAAAAAATTTATGATTTTCAACAAAGATCCAAATTTTCAAATAAAGAATATTTTTAAAACTAGTTTTTGAAAAGACAAAATGTTTACGAAGTTAAAATATCAAAAAAGAGTGAAATTCTAAAAAATATAGAAATTTTCAAATATTTATTCATATTTTGAAAGTCGTTCGTTTTGAAAAAAAGTCCATATTTTCAAAAAAATCGAAAATTTGAAAGTCAAAAATTTTAAAATGAATTCGTAATTTCTCAATAAAGTCGAGATTCTTTACGAAAGTCTAAACTTTCAAAAAATCAGAATTTCAAGAAAATCACAACTTTGGATACATGGAATTTTCAAAAAGCTTTGAACGATGTTGAAATTGTCGTAAAAATCGAAATTTTTCAAAAAAGTGCCAAATTTTCTAAAAATTTCCAAATTTTCAAGCAGTCGAAGTTTTCAAAAAATTCGAAATTAAGGAAAAGCGGAATTTGAAAATAGATAGGTCGAAAAAGTTCGAATTCCTCAAAAAAAATCAAAATCTTGAAAAAAGTTCAATTTTTAAAAAGGGGGAAATTTTGAATAAAAGTTGAAATTTTCAAAAGTCGAAAGTTAAAAAATCAAATTTTTACAAAAGTGCAAATTTTTAATTTCTGAAATAGGTTCAAATTTACAAATTTAAACATATCAAAAAAAATTGCAAATTTAAATGTCAAAGCTAGACATTTTTAAAGAGAGGCGAAATTTTTAAAAAGGTTTCAATTTTTAGATTCTAAAGAGATCCAGAACCAACATATCGAAATTTAAAACTTAAACGATTGAAATTGTTAATGAAAGTTGAAATTATGAAAAGGTCGTAATTTTTAGAAAATGAAGAATTTTGAAATAAGTCGGGGATTTTAAATAATGTTTAGATTTTCAATAAAGGTCCAAATTCTTATATAAGAATTGTTTAAAGCTACATTTTTAAAAAACTAAACGTTCAAAGGTCGAAATATCAAAAAGAGTCAAATTTCCAAAAAAATATAGAGATTTTCAAATATTCAACATTTCTAAAGTCGCCGTTTTGAAAAAAAAACAATATTTTCAAAAAATCCAAATTTTGAAATGTCTTAAATTTTTAAAATAAATTCATAATTCTTCAACGAAGTCGAGATTTTTAACGAACGTCGAAATTTTCAAAAAAAAAACAAAACTGCAATAAAATAGAAATTTTGATTAGATGGAAATTTCAAAATAGCGTAAATTTTGAAGGAAGCTAAAATTGCCATGAAAAGCGAAATTTTCAAAAAAATCAGCAATTTACCAAAAAAGTCAAAATTTTCGAAGAAAACCTGAATTTTTTCCAAAAAGTGCCAAATTTTTCTAACAAAAAAATCCAAATTTTCAAAAATTGAAAGTTTTCAAAAAATTCGAAATTAAGAAAAAGTTGAATTTTGAAAATAGGTAGTTTGAAAGAGTCGAATTCTTCAAAAAAAAAAAAAATACGAAATCTTTAAAGAGCTAGAATTTTGAAAAAAGGTCAAATTTTAAAAGAGGGGAATTTTCAGGATTCGAAATTTTGGGATTAATTTTGAAAAATCGTTTGTCAAACATTAAGTTTGTTTTTTCCTCAAAATTTAGACTTTTTTAAAAATGTTTTTTTTTTCTTGAAATTTGAATACTCTTTCGAGATTCTGAATATAAATATTTAAAATAAAAATTAACATAAAATTTTTAAATTCAAGTTAGCACTTTTGCGTTTGAAATCTATCTTCCGCTAACATTTTGAGCAAAATTTGAAATTTTTAATGGAAATGTAAATTTTAAGAATAAAAGTAAAAAATTCCACAAGAAGTGTAATTTGAATTATTTCTCAAGTTTAATTTTCTATGAAAAAATTAAAATTTTAAGATCAAAAACAAATTTTCAATTTTAAAGACGAAATTTTGTGAAATTTGTGAAAAATTTTACATTTTTAGAATAGATTTTTGACATAAAAGTTCAAGTAGCAAAGGGTCGAACTTGCAAAGGACCAAATTTTCGAATTTATACCTGAGGTTTAGCGAAAGCAAATTACATAATATTTAAAAGAATACACAATTTTTGACTTCTAAATTCTAAAAAAATCACAGTTTTGAGGCTTGAGGAAAAGATAAAAGCTTTCAGAATAAAAATTACTATTTTAACGTAAGTAAAATTGTTGAAACTTTAAGTTATATATTTTCTAACATCTCACCATTTCGATTTTACTGTAAAAATGTCGACCCCAATGCCAGGATCCCAGATTTAAATCGATTTTTTTGCTAAAATTTTGACTTGAAATTTAAACATTTTTATGTTCAATTTGAAACTGCGAGATTTTAGCGAACATTTTGAGAAAAAATCAAATTTTGGAATTTTTGGAAGATTTAAAAAGTCTGGCAGCAGGAATTTAAATTAAGAATTTCGAGAAAAAATTGAAATACTAAAATCAAAGTGCAAAAGGAAAAAAATAACGAAAAATCGAAATTGTGATTAATAACTTCAAAAAATAGAGGTATCAAATTAAGAAAAGAAAATTGAAAGTCAAAGAAAGAATTTTATAAAAAGAGATTCCAGAAAAATTTCTAGAAAAACTCGAATTTGCAAAACAAATTGTAAGGAAAACCGAGTTTTTTTTTAGCTTCAATGACAAACATGCTACTACTTTATTCCAAAGATACAACAGGGGAATTTTTTTTTTATTTTAAACTCGAAATTTTAGAAGAAGAAAATAAATATTTCGAGTAATTTTCAGATTAGCGGTTTGGGGAATTTGTAATATTGTATCCACGCCTACACTCTATGCTAAAAATCGAGTGGTGCGCTTACGTGTTACTATCGAAGCGCAGAGTTGACATTCTAAAACTTTTAGCTACGCTTACTGCCTAGCGTTAAGAATGGCTCAAGGAAACTTCCCTTAAGTCGCCGTCAACTGGCCCATGATGTATTATTGAGTTCTTTTTATTGCACTTTCATAAATGAAGAAACTTGATGATATATAACCTTCTTCTGTTGCATCCTCTAACATTTGCCACTCGTCATATCTGACTGAAAAGATTATAAATTACGAATCCGTCTCTTACTTTATTAAAGTCAAAGACACACAATTTATTATTGAAATTAAAGTTGAAGACAACGAGCGTGATAAATGTGTTTACCGACATAACAAAGAAGTTTGCAGCAGATAGTGAGATTCGCATTGTCTTCAATCATTGTTACATTGCAGGAATGATTTATTTTTCGAATACATTTTCGATGCTAAAGTGTTCATTTTCACGGTAGCAGCGTTAAATCACATTAGAATGTAATATGTGCACGCGAAACCTGCTCAGCGACGAACTTTGGCACCAGAAAACAATAAGTTTGATCCCTTTATCCTCATATATCCTTCCAAGGATACTACTGTAGTCGTACAGATATTTCAGTTCAATGCAGAAAGGCGATATTGTACTCTAAGAAAAAATCAAAAAGGTCAACATTTTAACAGAAAACTGTTTTACATTATTTAAATTTTTACACATACTATCGACATTTTGAATAAAATTTTCAAAAAATACCTCCAAATTTCCAAAAAAAAGAAATTTTGAAGTTAAATCTCATTAAAATTACAATTTGTTAGAATAATGACTAGCTTAGCAAAGAAAATGAATTTCGACTAAAGTTTCGAAATGTTTTTCTCTTAAGTCCAATTTTTTTTCTTAACTAAATAGTTAATTTCAATAGCAGCTCAGGAACTGATAGCATCGCACCAAACTAAGCTCAAAGTATTTAACCAACCAAACTTCGAATCTAATAAATGTTCAAACCTATTGGTCTGTGCATTAGAATCCTTGTCTTCTGGGTACTTTTTCCTGGAGAGCAACCGCTTCGCTAGGTAGCAGTGTTTCAACTGTTGGTAGTTCAGCTACCTATGATTCACGATACACGCCGCCTGGAGGGCTACATGAATTTGTAGTCTATGTTGCATTCTATTTGCATACGACATTGTTGGCGATGGCCTTAGTTTCTCTATGGACCAATAGGTGGTAGTACGCTTGACGTCTGTGAATGTTTTAGTACTTACTTGTCGAAACATTTGTTAGCATTGGAGTTGGATATACCAAACTGACGAGATCTAACAAGATCGAAACCGGTACTTGGTTTGCAAACTTCGAATCTAATAAATGTTCAAACCTATTGGTCTGTGCATTAGAATCCTTGCCTTCTGGGAACTTTTCCTAGAGAGCAACCGCTTTGCTAAGCGGCAGTGTTTCAACTCTTGGTAGTTCAGCTACCTATGATTCACTATATGCGCCTGAAGGGCTGCATGAATTTGTAGTCTAGGTTGCATTCTACTTGCATCTCTAAAAACAAATTAAACTGTTTCCATTTCCAAGATAATCCCTCTTTTCGAAATACCACCCTGTACAGTTTTAATACCGTATGTTGACATAGATTTTCAGCTGCTACAATGTAAAGAATGGGATCCCCCGTGTTTCCCAAAATGAAGTAAGACGAAGCCGAGAGTATATTAAAGGTTGTAACTTTACTCATTTATGAAAAATGCAATAAAAAGGGGCTCAATAGTGTATTACCGGCCATTTGACAGGAAATTAAGAATCAGGGGAAAATTCTAGAGCCGTCGTCGAGCTTTCGAGCCAACCGACGCCAACACCCATCCGATTACAATGTGTTTGCCCACAGAAAATTGAAAACTGATCAAATGGATTCGAAAGCAGTAAATTTGTTCAAGACTTCATCGACGTCGAAAAGCGACGAGATTTAATTTGGATTGGAAAATGTATTTCCCTAATGGGAGACATTCTACCCGAAATGTTTTAAGATGGCGTGTGCCGATTTCATTAGGCGAAGATCAAAGTCGCAAATCACAACAACCAATTACTCCAGCGCCTGCATTAATGTGATTTTTACTTTAATAACGATTTGAGCACTTCTAATGCTTAAAATTCAGCTGCTTATTTGGCTTCCGTGTAAACAATTGGTAATACCGTCAAAATAGAGCAATATTTAACAGGTAAAATATACAGATCATTAACAGTAACAACTATAAATTGCTCTACCACTGCGCCACGGTCGCTCGTTGAGCTGAAAGCTTAACTTGTCTGATAATCTAACCCTACCCCTAAAGTTAAATTGAATATGCGAAAATGTGTTTACTGTAATTGTTTAAATTGTGATTTAATTTGATTACTATTAAACCTATTCTCTCCGTAACATTCACAGTTAAATTTTTTGACTTTTGTGCTTTTGTGGTTTAGTTATTTCTTGTAGAAGATGAAATAGCAGAGTTAATTATTGCTGTTATAAAATGAGAGATTAAACTACGGAAAAATTTTATTATGAAATCCAAAACTTTGACAAAAACACGACAAAATGTTAGAAATTTTAACAGGAAATTTTACACATTACATTGTGAGAGAAAAAAAAATAAATTCCGAGAAAAATGTTTAAATTTGGATGAGCACATTCTAGAAATTTATCAAAATTGAGAAGCACTTTTGTTCAAACTCATAGCAAATTTGTATAATTTAAATTATATTCAAATTAAAACCAATTTTGTTCACAGTAGAACCAAACTTATTTAAATGAATAATAATTTTCTTCAAATTAGAATCAACCTATTCAAATTTACTGAAATTAAAAGCAAATTTGTTCAAACTAGAACCAAATATGTTCAAAAAAGAAAATTATTCACATCAGAAGCAAATTTGTACGAATTAACATTATAACTTAAAGCTGCATATTTTGACACACTTCATTCATATTTTAAGCAATTTGCTTGCATATTTGCATCCATATTTCAGAATTTTTTGTTGCATATAATCCGGTCTCTACCTATTACATTTCAAGGAGTCGAAATTATTCCTTAGTCCGCCCAGACAATCCACGATCAATTACATCTGCCAAGCTTAAAAGCAAATTTTCCAACAGCTCCCTCATTGTCGTCGTATCCAGCCAGGATGCATTTTTATTGTCATTTCGAAAGGACGGAGTCAGCGGAAAAATGGCTTTTGTATAAAGGGAATAATCGATAGGTTCGGGAGGTCGAACAAGGGGTGCAATTTATCCGGGTTGACACAGTAAATGGAGAAACACCGCGAAAGGATCTGTATTTACATTTTTGTAAGATAAAGTGGATCGCATCGAGATAGATAGCGCGTCGCGGGCATCTGGAAAGAGTTCGGTTTTCCACGAAAACCCGAAACATTTCAATTAGCGGTAATGTTTGCCGAAGCGTGTAATATTGCTTCGACGTCCGTTCGAGTGTTTAATTAGTGGTTCTGTTTTTCGATTGACTTCAGAACGGATCTTTCAATTTCAAAATGTTTTGCATAATTTGCAAAAACATTGTAATTTTACTCAAATTAGAATTCCAACATTTTCATGATTTTAAGATCACTTTTTAAACTAAAACTCAAGTTGAAGTCTGTACCGCTTTAGTCTTAACAGTTGCAATAACTAACGCTGACGAGGCGATCTTAACGGTACGTGACCTTGAACTCGCGTGATCTCGAACTCGCGTGACCTTGAACTCGCGTGACCTCGAACTCATGTGACCTCGAACTCACGTGACCTCGAGCTTACGGGACCTTGAACTTACGGGACCTTGAACTCGCGTGACCTCGAACTCAGATGACCCCCGACATCACGTGACCTTGATCTCATGTAACCTTGAGCTTAAATAACCTTGATATCGCGGGACGTTAAACTAGGGATGCACATGATACATCGATGTATCAAAAATATCGATAGTTTCGTTTCCATGTTCGATATTTTTGTATCGATACCGATATATCGAGGGTATCAGTATACTATTTTGATATATCTATTGGTGAAGTAAGTTCAAAAATCCTACCTTTTCGACGATTAAAAATGTAATAGTATCATTTTAAAATTTTGTAGATATAACCTTAAAATCTCGTAGGATCGGCTTTAGTCTGTGATATTTCTGTAGGACGGGGGTTTCCAGCCTGTTTTATGTTGTGCTCTTTCGGAGTACAAAAAATATATTCATGCCCCCTCTTTTAGTTTTTTTAATAAAAGTCAAAAATTCGATTCAAAACTGATAACCAAAAGGAGTCGAAATTCTAAAAATTGCCCAAATTTTGTCAAATAACCTAAACTTTTTATTTGAAAATTTAAGAAATAACGCAAGATGTTCAAAAAATTTAAGATTTTTAGAAACGTGGAAATTTCAGAATCAAAATGTTTTAAAAAAAAGGGTAAATGTTGATTAAATAAGAAAATTTTGAAAAAAGTAAAAATTTTAAAAAAATGGAGAAATTTTCATAAAAAGCAATTTGAACAAAAAACTAATATTTTTAAAAAAATTCGAGTTTTGAAAAAAATTTGTATTTGATTTTTTTTAAAAGGTCGAAATATTGCAAGATAGCCAAAGTGAAACTAAAAAAAATAAAAATAATGATTTTTGAAAACTCTATTCTTAAAAACCCTCGCACTCGTCTACAATTTTTTTTTGGTGGAACCGACTGGTCCTTGGTTATCTTCAAAAATTGAAATACAAAACACAACAGAGGTTACTCCAACGCGTTTCGATAGCCAAGCTATTTCCTTCAGTGAGATACTGTACTGTGCTGTACAAAGAGATACTGTACTGTGCTGTACAGAGAGACACTGTACTGTACTGTACAGAGAGATAGTGTACTGTACTGTACAGAGAGATACTGTACTGTACTATATTGTACAGAGAGATACTGTACTGTACTGTTCAGAGAGATACTGTAGTATACAGAAAGATACTGTACTGTACTGTTATCTATCATTTATCATCTATCATCATCTATCTCTCATCTTCAGAGGGATATTGTACAGTACAGTACAGTATCTCTCTGTACCCTACAGTACAGTATTGTACAGGGAGATACTGTACTGTACTGTACAGAGAGATACTGTACTGTACTGTACAGAGAGATACTGTACTGTACTGTTATCTATCATTTATCATCTATCATCATCATCTATCTCTCATCTTCAGAGGGATATTGTACAGTACAGTACAGTATCTCTCTGTACCCTACAATGCGGTACAGTATTGTACAGAGAGATACTGTACTGTACTGTACAGAGAGATACTGTACTATACAGAGAGATACTGTACTATACAGAGAGATACTGTACTATACAGAGAGATAATGTACTATACAGAGAGATACTGTACTGTACTGTCATTTATCATTTATCATCTATCATCATCATCTATCTTTCATCTTCAGAGAGATACTGTACAATACAGTACACTACAATACAGTACAGTATCTCTCTGAAGATAATAGAAAGATAGAGATAGAGATAGAGAGATACTGTACTGTACTGTCATCTACAGTTTATCATCTATCATCATCATCTATCTCTCATCTTCAGAGGGATACTGTACCATACAGTACAGCATCTCTCTATACATTACAATACAGTACAGTATCTCTCTGAAGATAATAGATATATGATAATGATAGATGATAAATGGTAAATGACAGTACAGTACAGTATCTCTCTGTATAGTACAGTACAGATAGCTTGGCTGTCGAAACCCGTTAGAGCAACCTCTGTTGTGTTTTTTTTTTTCATATTTCTTGTTTTCAGGGGCCAAGATTTATATTTACATTTCTACAATTTTAAAAAACAACAAAACAGAAAAATGTAAAACATTTTGAAAAATGGATGAAAAAAAAATTGTCGCAAGTTTTAAAAGAACCCAATTTCCAAAACTAAAAATTAAAAAAAAGTAGAAATTTTAAAGTAAAATTTCGAGAAATGTAAACATTTTTGTAAAAAGTTGAAATTTTCAAAACAAATCAGTCGAAATTCTTAAAAAATTTAAAAAATCAGAATATCGCAAAATGTTTAAAAAAATCAGAAAAACGTTTACAAAAAGTCAAAATTAGAACATTTTAATAAATGAAGCGATTTTCAAAAATATTCCAAATTAAAAAACCAAAAATTTCAAAACAATCGAATAGTATTTGGAAAAAAGCTTCAAATTTTTGAAAAAGTAGCAAATTTTGGAAAAATAGGTCAAAATTTTTTAAAGCTCTTTTCGAAATAATTGCAATTTTGGAAAAAGGTGTAAAAATTTGAAAATCGTAGTCAAAATTTTTAAAAATTTCGAACGTTTAATATAAACCTTTCAAATTTTTAAAAAATCAAGGTTTTCAAAAAAAAGTAGCAAGTATTAAAATAAGTCGAAAACAAATCTAAAAAGATCGAAATTTGCCAAAAAAGTCGTTTTTCTATAAACATGAATCAAAGAGTAACATTTCGATAAATCCAAATCGGGATATACCAAACTGACGAGATCTAACAAGATCGAAACCGGTCTTTGGTTTCCAAACTTTAAATCTAATAAATGTTCAAACCTATTGGTCTGTGCATTAGAATCCTTGTCTTCTGGGCAATTGCTCCTAGAGAGCAACCACTTCGCTAGGTGGCAGTGTTTCAACTGTTGGTAGTTCAGCTACCTATGATTCACTATATACGCCTGGGGGGCTGCATGAATTTGTAGTCTAGGTTGCATTCCACTTGTATCCGACATTGTTGGCGATGCCTATAGTTTCTCTATGGACCAATAGGTGGTAGTACTAAGAGTCACATGCTTGACGTCTGTGAATTTTTTAGTACTTACTTGTCGGAACATTTGTTAGCATTCGAGTTGGATATACCAAACTGACGAGATCTAACAAGATCGAAACCGGTCTTTGGTTTCCAAACTTCGAATCTAATAAATGTTCAAACCTATTGGTCTGTGCATTAAAATCGGGATCCTCAGAAATATACGAAACTTTAAAATAAATCGATAGTTTAAAAAACAATCTAAATTTTAAAAAAACTCTCAAAAATTGAAACACAAATTTTGTATCCTGAAACCAAGAACGATTAAAAAACACAACAAAGGTTGCTCTAACACGTTTCGATAGCCAAGCTATCATCTTCAGAAAGATACTAACGTTGGTATCTCTATTTTTACAGAGAATATTACCAATAAAGTTGGGATTATCAACAAAAAAAAATTTAAATTTCTGAAATTAGAACATTTTTAAAACAGGTCGAAAATTTCGAAAAAGTCAAATCTTTCAAAAATCGAAGTCGACATTTTAAAAAGGTAAAAATTTTGAAAAACGTCAAAAAAAATCAAAAAAATTGCAAATTTTGGAAAAAAATGTCCTAATTCTGAAATCAAATCGTAAAAAAATTTCAAACTTTCAAAAACCGCAACAATTTCAAAAAAACTGAAGCTTAAAACTGATTTTTCAATAAAAAGTTTTAAGGACCAGAAGTTTTTTAAATAAAATTAATAACCAGAAGTTTTTTATTAAATATCGAATTCTGAAAGTAAATTTTTTTTTAAAAAATCGAAATTTTGAAATACGTAAAAATTTTTGTTCATGTTTTATTGGCTTTTTCTTCGCCAATAAAAGTTAATTGAATTGTATTTTGAGTTTAAACTCAAAATACAATTCAATTAACTTTACATTTGAAAAGAAACCAATGGATTACTCCCGTTTTTAGATATCTTGGTTATCAGAAATAAAAATAATTTAGAGTTCGATATATACAGAAAAGAAACCAATACAAATCGCTTTATCACAGCTGATTCTAATCATTGTCCACAACAGAAATTAGCAAGTATACGTTTTTTAATCAACAGGCTTTTAAATGTTCCTCTAAGTAAATCCAGATATACAAAAGAATTAGCTTACATTAAAGATGTTGCGATTTTTAATGGTTTCCCCGTAGAAACAGTAAACAGCATGTTAAGGAAATGTAGATTTAAGAAAATAATTCAGGATTGCTCTAAGCTTGACCAATCTAAAGATAACACTCCTACAACCGTTGTGAAATTACCATTTTACCCAAATATCACTAATAAAATTAATAAAGTTTTAAAAGAAAACAACGTAAAAGTAGTTTACACAGCCAACAATAGTCTCCGCAATAATTTGGGTAATGCTAAAGATAAATTGGACAAGCTTGAGAATTCCGGAATTTACGAAATAAGCTGTAACAATTGTAATTTATCATATGTTGGACAGACCAAGAGATCCATTAAAACCAGATTTAAAGAACATATCGCTCATTTCAGATACAATAGAGAAGAAAAATCAAGTGTCGCCCTACATATGATAAATACAGGACACAAAATTAACATTGAAAATCTAAAATTGTTAAGATCGGTCACAAATAGCAGAGAACTTGATGCATACGAAACAATTTATATCAATCAGAGGCCAGTTACCCTTAACGGAGATAAAGGACCATTGGCGGCCTCCAGTTTATTGAAGGCTATTTGTGGCAGGTCAAAATTGCATGCACCAGATGTGTTAAACAATTAGAAATAGGAAAGAAAGCAAAAGACCGCCAGTATCGATTTGAATCTCAATGCAGATGACGTCGATGCATCTTTTGCTAATCTTTTAAGATTAGTGCGCTTGAAAATGCCAGTTCTGCTGGCGAAATACGTATCGCGTAATTATTTATTTAATTGCCGATGTGATAAAGGGGTGAAACCTTCTTTGGAATTAAACGTTTTGATAAACTAAAATCAAACAGTTGCTTTAGACGTATTGAAACATATCGATATATATTTTTCGATACAACAATCGAATACAGTATCGATGTTTTAAAAATTTTGTGCATCCCTACTTGAACTCAAGTGACCTTGAGCTGGCATAACCTAGAACTCAAGTTACCTTAAGTTAACGCATTTTTGGAGTCACGTGGCCTCGACCTTGAATACTTGCAACGTTGGGAGCGTGCAATCCTAAACTCAGGTGACTCTAACCTAAAACGACCTTAGCCACACGTGACCTCGAATTCATGTGACCTTGAACTTATATGATCTTGACCTTATATGGCCTCCAGCTTAGATGACCTTGAACTCACGTGACTTTAAATCTACGTGACCTTGAACCCACGCGACTCTCGGTGACCTCTCTCGGTGACCTCGAGCTTACGTGACCTTAAATACAACGTTGGAAGAATATAATTCTGAACTCACATGACCCTGACCTAAAGCGACCTTGGTCATACATCACTTTCAATTCATGTGACCCTGACCTTATATGAATTTGAACTTAAGTGACCCTGAACTCACGTGACTTTAAATCGACATGACCTTGAACTCACGTGCAAATCTACGTGATCTTGAAGTCGCGCGATTTTAAATCGACATGACCTTGAACTCACGTGACTTTAAATCTATATGACCTTGAACCCACGTGACTCTGGATTCACGTGGCCTTAAGCTCACGTGATTTCGAACTCACTATCTTTAGCTCGTGTGATCTTGAACTCGTTTTATCTTGAGCTCAGGTAATCTTGAATTAAAGTGAATTTGTGACTTTGACCACAGGCTACCTTGATCCTTGACATCACGTCACCTATGTAATCTTGACCTTGCGTCATTTAACACGTAATCCTGCCTTGGTGGACCTTTGAGGTGCAGAAAGTGAAGAAGTTTCGAAACAAAGCCTTTTTTAGTATAAATTGTAGGTTTCATTGGACAATTTCCCATTTTTGTTTTTTTTTGTTTTCTTATCAAAATTTTCACTTTAACTCGAAATTTTTTACATTATCCGGAGATTTTAACATATCAAAATATCTGGGTATATTAACCTTTTTCTAGAGATTTCAGTTGAAAACTTAGCTGTTTTTCGAAATATCGATTTCCCTTCTAAAAGTTTCCAAATTTTTTTATATAAATTATGACTTTTGTCGATACTTTAATGAGTAATTTTTTGAGATTCTCTATATCGATTTTAAAATTATTTTTTTATAAAATTTCGATGACACATACCTTTTATAGAAATGTTGACTTTAATTTCTAAACTTGGCCTTTATTCCTAAAGTTTCGTATTTAAACTCGATTTGTCTATTTAAAAAAATTCTTACACTGACTGACAAACAGAGCACAGCCTAAACGGGTGGTTCTACGAGAATAATATTTTTCACACGGGGGTCACGTTTAACGTAGGTGAGCACCAAGAAAGAATTTTTCAAAATTTAACATCTAAAGGCTTAAAAATGGGCATTGAAGTCCTAAGATAGGCAGGCAATAATAATACACACCACAGGATTTAAAGTTGCCTGTAGCGTTAACCATATACTTTATATGGCGTTAACTCATTACTTTGACTGTATGACAACATATTCTCAACACAGTGCGGCGGTATTTACTTTGCTTATCGCATTTCTTCTATGACCATGCAACGGTAAAACTGAGAGTATTGATTCTGTTGCAGAACGAAAACCGTTGATAATACATGACCTCGTTGATAGTACATGACGTCGTTGGTAGTACATGACGTCGATCAAAATTTTAAAAATTCACAATTTAGAAAGTTGAATTATTCAAAGAAATTTGAAAATTTTTGGAAGCAGGAGAAATTGTCAAAGAGTCGAAGTTACAAAAGTTCGACGTTTCGAAAGCGAAAAAGGCAACATTTTCAAATTAATTTTGAAAAAAATCGAAATGTTTACAAAAAATCTAAATGTTCACAAAAAGTCGAAGTTTTGAACAAAAAGGTAGAAATTTTGGAAAAAAGTTTACATTCTTAAAAAAGTCATAATTTTGAAAAAGAAAGTCAAAATTTGATGACAAACATAGCACAACCTAAACAGGTGGCTTTACAAGAATGACATTTTGCACACGGAGGTTACGTTTAACGTAGGGGAACACTAAGAAAGGATTTTTCAAAATTTAACTTCTAAGGGCCTAAAAATGGGCATTGAAGTCCTAAGATAGGCAGGCAATAATACACCACAGGATTTAGAGTAGCGTTAACATATATGTAATACTTCTATATGGCCAGTTCCTCGTTTCTTATGGGAAAAACTTCTCTTTCTCGCTGACCTTCACACGAATTAATGAGTCGCAATGCGCAGGTGCTATAAATCATCTGTGCATGGCCAAAGTCAGCTGTGCACGGCCAAACATAAACACCCGTTTAACCCGCGCGTAGCGATTGGTTCATTTTGTTCAATTCATGCGCAATACTCGCCATTTATTCATGTTCCATCTTTATCGAATTTGGTTGGAACAAACTCGTGAAGAGAATAGGGAGCTGGCCATATAGAAGTATTACATATATGAGCGTTAACGATATACTCTATATGGCGTTAACTCATTACTTTGACTGCATGACAACATTTTCTCGGCACGGTGCGGCGGTATTTACTTTGCTTATGGCATTTCTTCTATGGCCATGCAACGGTAAAACTGAGAGTATTGATTCTGTTGCAGAACGAAAACCGTTCATAATACATGAACTCGTTGGTAGTACATGACGTCGTTAGCAGTACATGACGTCGTTAGTAATACATGACGTCGTTAATAGTACATGACGTCGTTTTAACCACAATTTGCCTGATTAAAGAGTTTTGTTGTATCAAAATAGAAATGTCGGCCGGGGGAAAAAAAAGATTCAAAACACACGACTGAATAGAAGGGTATGCGTAGAGCAAGTTACCCAAAAATTAACTTCTTAACATTTGAGAAAAGTCTAATGCTTCCTGAAACGTAATCTCATCGGTACCTAGCGAGTCGATCTATAAATGTATAATTTCCTTTAGAACAGTTTGATTCTAAGCTTGAATTTCAAACATTTTTGTCTGGATTATTAAAAAAGCTTAATCAAAGTGAGATAAAAATAAAATGAATTGCAGGCAACAAATCTGACCTAATTTCTTTGAACGCTAGACACCGATTCTGATTTAAAAACGTTCAAATATGTAATTTTTGCAAAAGTTTCAAGCTTTGAGCAACTGTGATTTAAAATTCGACTTTTTTTGTCATTATCTGCCAAATGCATGTTTATAGAGGCGTACGTGACTTTATACAGTGATTTTGAAATGAAAACTTTTTAAATTAACAAGTTCCGAACGAATAATAAAGTATCAAAGCTTTATTAGATTAAACTAAACCTGTCATTCGCAACAAATTTTCAACCAGTTGATATTAAAAGGTAAAAAAATAGAAAGATAATGAAATACAGTTATAGACAGGCAAGGAGTTGCAAATTAATGTTATTTACAAACAATATTTGAACAAATGTATAAAAATAATTTCTCAAATCCGAAATATTTTGTCAACAACATGTTTGATGTACGACTTAAGTCACAATTTTATGTTATTGTGTAGTACTATTTCGTAGTAGTTGCTCACAGTACCTAAGCGCATGTCACGCCGTGGGCGCGTGTATTTAATGGAATTTGCTATGAGGCAAATCCATACAAGAATTAAAGTTACCTCACACGAATTCTCATTAAAAGTTTTGATAAACTAACTTTAATAGCATCTCTCTGAAGATGATAGCTTGGCTATCGTTGCTTTAAACGAAAGCAAAGCGTTTACTAATCCATCTGATTTTGCTTGGATCACTGTAGAAACCAACATCGTGTACTCCTAGCTGGTACTAGTTGCTCCAAGTACCTGAACACATGTCACGCCGAGGGCGCTTGTATTTAATAGAATGTGCTACGATGCAAATCCATACAAGAATTAAAGCTATTTTACACGAATTTTAATTAAACGTTTTGATAAATTAAAATGAAGCAACTGGTTTAAAGGAAAGTAAAGCGTTTACGAAACCATTTGATTTTGCTTGGCTTAATATAGACGCCAACATCGTGTACTACTAGCTCGTAGTAGTTGCTCAAAGTACAGTGGCGGCTCTTGGCTAAAATAAATGGGGGTGCTGCTGTAGAAAATATTCAGCTTTTGTGTCAAATTCAGGCTGATTCCATTTTTAAATTTTTAAAAGTTTTTATTTAAAGTGTAAATTTATTTTCTACATAATTTAGCAAACTTTGGGAAAACAGTCGAAATTATCAGATTAAAATTGTAATTTCTAAGAAAATAGGTTTTTGGTAAAAAAATTAAAAATTTGAAATTATATTTTTGCATTTTTGAAGACAGCTTGAAATTCGCAACAAAGGTTTTAACGATATTTTATTAAAAATTATACAACTTCAGGATTAAAGTAAAAAAAAAGTGATAAAACATCGAAATTTGAAGATAAAATGCCAAATATCGGGAAAAAGTCGAATTTTACAGAAAACAAATATTCAACCTTGGAGAAAACTCTCGAAATAACTCTGGTATTAAAACAGAACTAAAACTTAAATTTTGAAAAATAAGAATAAGAAATAAAATTTAAATAGAGCTTTCAAAATAGCGTCAATATCTTTCGAAAATGTAAAAATTGTTAATTTATAATTTTGTGTAAAATGGAAATATTTTAAAAAAGTAATCACAATTTACAAAAATATTGAAAACATTTTGAAATATAGTCGTCAAAAATAGGAAAAATTTTTAAATATACAAAAATTTTGGAAGAAAATCCATATATTTTAAAAATCAATGTTTGCCATAAATTAAAAATTTTGAAAATTATCCGAATCTTAAAAACCATTTAATCCGAAAAAGGTGGAGTTTTGATAAAAGTCGAAAATTTCAGAACTCAAAATTTTACAAATACTCGACATTTAAAAAAATTTAAAAAAAATATTCAATTTTCAAAAAAGTCGAGAAGTTATGAAAAAAATTCGACAATTTGTTAGCAGTCAAAATTCAAAAAAAATATGGAACATCTAAAAAATATCGAATTCTAAAAAATTGTCAACGAAAGCAGTCATGAATTTGAAAAAATGTCGACATTTTTAAATTTACAGAAAAATAGGAATGTTAACGAAGATCGAAATTTTCAAAAAAATTGAAAATGGGAAAGAAGTGAAGAGCAGCAAAAACAGTCATGAATTTGAAAAAATGTCGACATTTGTAAATTTACAGAAAAAATAGGAATGTTAACGAAGATCGAAATTTTCAAAAAAATTGAAAATGGGAAAGAAGTGAAGAGCAGCGAAAACAGTCATGAATTTGAAAAAATGTCGACATTTTTAAATTTACAGAAAAAATAGGAATGTTAACGAAGATCGAAATTTTCAAAAAATTGAAAATGGGAAAGAAGTGAAGAGCAGCGAAAACAGTCATGAATTTGAAAAAATTTCGACATTTTTAAATTTACAGAAAAAATAGGAATGTTAACGAAGATCGAAATTTTCAAAAAATTGAAAATGGGAAAGAAGTGAAGAGCAGCGAAAACAGTCATGAATTTGAAAAAATGTCGACATTTTTAAATTTACAGAAAAAATAGGAATGTTAACGAAGATCGAAATTTTCAAAAAAAATTAAAAATGGGAAAGAAGTGAGGAGCAGAATTCTAAAAAGGTAAGATTTGAAAAAAATGAAAAATTTCAAAATTTTAAAATCTCCATATTTTCAAAGAAATAAGAAATTTCGAAAAGTTTGAAAAATTACCAAAATGAAAAATTACCAAAATTTAAATAAAAAATTAAAATTTCAAAAAAAACACTGACAATTTCGAAAACACCTAAACAAAAAAAAAACTAGCCGAAGAAAATAGTAAGTAATTATAAAAACTCGACATTTTTAACAAACGTAAAAATTTTCAAAAAGTGGATATTTTGAAAAAAAGTTGCAATTTTCAAAAATATGTTCAAAAGGTCGAATAATTTTCAAAAAAGTCAAAATTTTAAAAAAATCAAAATTTTCAAAGGAAACTGAAAATTGGAAAAAAATGAAGGATAGCATCTGGAGAAAGGATAGGATTTGAAAAAAAAACAAAAATTTTAAAAAATCCAGCTTTTAATAAAATCGACATTTTCAAAAAAATACGAGTGAAGAGTTTGAAAAACTGCCAAAATGTTCAAAATAGTCAAAATTTGTAAAAAAGCCAAAATATTCAAAGAAATCTCAATATAAAGTCGATGAAAATGGTGGAAAATTTCAAAACGGTAAAGAAAAATCTAAATTTTGGACAAAAAGTCGAAATAAAAAAAATCAAACATTTTAAAATATACCCGAAATTTCTGAAATAATTGAAATTTTTCAAAGCAGCCGACGAAAAAAATCGAAGATTACAAAAAATGTCAAAATTTAAAAAAGTCAGCATCTAAAAATATCGAAATTTTCAAATAAATTGAAAATTTAATAAAATGGCGACATTTTTAGCACCAGAAATGATTGAAATTGAAATTTTTGAAAAAAAAATCAACTTTCAAAGAATTCGACTTTTTCAAACGACGTAGGAACTTTCAAAGAATGGAATTTTTGAAGAAAATTTCAAAATATGTCGAGATTTAAAAAAGTCAACATTTAAAGTTATATAAATGTTTATAAAAATTAAAAATTTGATAAAATGACAACATTTTTAGGACCAGAAATAATTGAAATTCAAAATTTTGAAAAAAAATCAACTTTCGAAAATTCGACTTTTCAAACGACGTTCAAAAAGTGGAATTTTTAATAAAATATTCAATTTAAAAAATCCAGAGGGTCGAAAAATCGAAATTATGACAAAATTGCAAAAAGTCGATATTTTCAAAAGTGTCTCAATATTTGAAAAAAATAGCGATTTTCTAAATAGTTCACGAAATGTTCGAAAATTTCAAAAAGTGTTGAAATTTAATAAAAATCGACATTTTCAAAAAGAAAGTCAAAATTGTGAACAGAATCGAAATTTTCAACAAACAAATTCAAAGTAGGAGAAAGCCGGAACGGGGTACAATTTGAAAAATGTCGAGTTTTTTAAAAACTCAGCTATGGATAGTTTTTAAAAAACTTGATATTTTTCAAATGCGGTAAAGAATGGAGTTTTGAGAAAATTTAAAAAAAAAACGGAATCTTTCGTAAAAATCTTAAATTTAAAAGTTCGAAATTTTTAATCGCCATAATTAAAAAGGAAGAAATTTTCCGAGAAGCCAAAGCTTCAAAAAATCGGAATTAAAAAAAACATCTTGAAAATGGCCGACCCGAAATTTTTAAGTAAAGTTCCAAATTTCAAAAAGTTCTACTTTCGAAAGAAGCTAAAATTTTTGAAAACAAAAAATTAATAAAACTCGATGTTATCAAAAACAGTTCAAGTAGAGATTAAATTTGAAAATAAAAAGGTAAATTTTCAAAAGCAAATCAAAATTTTTCTACAGGAAAGCCAAATTTAGAAAAAACTTGAAGTTAAACTTTTAAAAAAAGTCACTACATTAAATGTTATCAATAATTTCAAGTGTGAAACTGGGGGTGCTGCAGTTCCATAGTGGCTATGTGCGAGGACGTCACTGTCAAAGTACCTAAGCGCATGTCACGCGTGGGCGCTTGTATCTAATTAGAATTTGCTATGATGCAAATCCACTACAAGAATTAAAGTTACATCACACGAACGTTTTGATAATTGAAATCAAACAGTTGCTTTAGACGAAAGCGAAGCGTTTATTAAAGCATTTGATGTTGCTGGGATTAATATAGAAACCAAAATCGGATTAATTGGGATCCAAGTGACTTTAATTTATAGGAAAAAAGCCCCAGTCTACAGTATTTTACATTTTCATCCTACTGTTATCAAGCTAAACAAATCAGAATAATAGATCTGAAAACGAAGTGAAATGTTGGGAATAATTGATAAATCATATTTAATGTTCGACGTGGACAAAAAGATTCTATTCCAAGCGAGCCATTCCATTAAAGCATTTTATATTTGTACATATAATATTCATGACTTATCCGCCAACTTTATTGGCAGTAAATTCCATTTGCCAGTTCAGTTTGGTTGAATTCTAAGGAAACATTGACGTTCTATTTGCATAATCTTGATATTCTGAAAGGAAATGGAAGAGTCCTATGAATATGTTTTTAAAATTTAAACAAACATGTTTGTCGAATAAATAGGTTTCAATATTTTTTAGCGTTCTCTATTCGAAATCCTTCAAAAAAACAAAATTGTGAAACTACGTGACAAATACCAGTGCCTTTTTCTTTAACGTGCGAAAATGTCGCAGCAATCACATTTGACTTTCACAAGACATTGGAAAATGTCGTTGGAAAGCATTTTAATGCGACTAATGTATTGAGTATCTCTCTGAAGATGATTAGCTGGCTATCGAAAACGTTATTAGGAGCAACTGTTGTGTTTTTTAATCTTTCTGGTTTCAGGAAACAAGATTTGTATTTCAATTAATCTATAAGGCAATATTTTAATTCTTAATGCAACTGAATTAGCAGCTTGAATACCCTAAATTCTTTTATTTTTTGTGCGAATAGATTGCAAGTAATAAACGTATCTACGTAAGAAAGAAAGAAAGGAAAAGAAGAAGAAAAAAAAGAATTGTCTTACGTCGAGCGCTAATACCTGACTCCAGATGAATATAAGCTGTTGCTACTTTGATGGTATGCGGCTCTATAGAGTGTTATCCATTAATATTACCAAGCACAACGAAAATTTATAAACCAGTTGAGAATTCGACGAAGGTGAAGCTCAAAGGCAAGTTAGTTTTAGAAAACTATTCCGTCTGAGATATCTCAATTTCTCGTTACGCTGAGCTGTATGGACGAAAGTCGCTGCGCTTTTACGAGATCATCCATCTCCGGATAGACAAACTTGAAATTTTAAATCCCTTCGCCCCATAAAATGACAGTAATGTCGTCCGCCTAAAAGCATTCAGAAAGTTTATTTATTCGTAATGCCAACGAAATCAAATAAAACATTTTATGAATAGTGTTCACTTGCGAATTTTATCTTGGTAGGAGAATTGTTCCTGGTTGTGCATTTCAAACGGCAGCAAAATGAAAAAAACTAAAAATCGTTCTTTTATTGACCTATAATTCTAAAAATAAATGACGTAAAGGGAACGTTTCAAGAGCTTTCGTTGAATTGCAGCGAATAAACGTTGCAGTTAAGGAAAATTTCGATCTTTATTGCCACAGGAATCTTTTCTAAAATAGGTAAATACTCATTGCCAGTTAATTAAGGAAGGGATTTATAGATCGTTTAAGTTGTTTTCTCAGAAAACAGTTCGAGGCTCTCTGAGAAAATGGCATTTGCCAAGCAGCGAGAATTAACTTTTATTAATATTGCGTCTTCCTTGTTTCCTGTTGTGTAGTTACAAGCAGATTTCTTCGCGTTTTTTTAAAGCACAAATTTATTAACCAACGCATAAAACTCTGTCCTGTTGGATAATATTTGAATTTAAAAATTTTAAAAATTTGCCTCCTCCATAATTGAAACAGAACTTGTCCGCTGAAACCAAGAAAGATTAAAAACACAACAAAGGTTACTGGCTAACCCCGTTTCGACAGCCAAGCTGTCATCTTTCTCTCGTGAAGATGACAGCTGGCTGTCGAAACGCGTTAGCCAGTAACTCTGTTGTGTTTTTTAATCTTTCTTGGTTCAGAGGACAAGTTCCTGTGTTTCATTTTTGGAAGATAACCAAGGACCAGTCCGTTCCATCAAAATCCTCAATAATATATAAATACCAATTGGTTATTAGGCGTGTTGTAATTTTTTAGATTTTAACTCCGAAGACCAACAAATGAATGGATTCATGTGCAGACTATTGCAAAATTGTATGGAGGTTCTACATTCTGGGACCTTCCTCGAGAGCAACCGCTTTGCTAGGCGTTTGTTGTTTCAACTATTGATAGTTCAGATTAGGGATGTCGATTCCTTTTTAAAAAACCGATTTTTGGATCGATTCGAATCGTGAACAAAAGTATCGATTCCGGATAAAATTGGTGTGCTGAAAGATCGATTTCCGATAAATCACCTTATCGGTAAAATATTTAAAACATTAAATCATTAAACAATTCTAATAAAAAAAAAATGAATGATAATGATGAATTGGCGTAGTTTAATTTTGAAAGTTTTTCTTGGATTTTAAAAAACTAATATTATATTTAATTATTATTCCTAATTAGAAAAATCGATACATATTTATTTTCTGCTTTGTTTTTGTTATTATTCATTTTTGGGTTTTTTACGAAGATGTAGAAAGGGCATTATTTATAAAAATATATTTAGAAATATAAAGTTTAAACTGGAGATTAAAGTGGAAATTTCTACTTTATTCTCCAAATTTCGAACTTGTTTGAGGAAATGTCATAGATTAAACGTCGAATTTTGGGCTTTAATCTCGAAATTCAACTTTTTTTTCACGAAATTTCAAGATAAGTCGAAATTTTTTATTCAATGATTAGCAGATGACATCAACCCTTAGAATATAAGACTTATTCTAAGCACCAACTTTTACAATTTAATATTGACACAGCAGTAGGATACGTTCAGTAAATTCAATTTTTATTACCCAAAATTTCGACTTTTCTTGACATTTCAAGGTTTAAAGTAGAATTTTCAAGAAAAAATTCGAAATTTCAAGTTCAAAGTCCACAACAAGCGAAGAAAGGCATTGATTAAATAAAATTTATATTTTAAAATTTCGGCATTTTACAAAAGCGTCAAAAAGACATTGATTTGAAAAAATATTTTAAGAGATTTTAAACTTGTTTCTCGAAATGTCGATTTTTTTCGAAATTTCGACTTTTTTTCTCGGAATTTCGACTGTAATCTCGAAATTCGGGATTAACTCGAAATTTCGGATTTAAACTCGAAATTTTGAATTAAACTCGAAATTTCGGCCTTAAACCCGAAGTTTCGACTTTACGCACAAAATTTCGACTTTTTTCTTGAATATTCGACTTTTTTTTGAAAATTCGACTTTTTTTCTTAAAAAATTCTACTTTTTTCTAAAATTCCGCCATTAATCTCGAAATTTCGACTTTAATCTCGGAATTTCGACTTTAAACCCGAAATTTCGACTTTAAACCCGAAATTTCGACTTTAAACCCGAAATTTCGACTTTACACTCAAAATTTCGACCTTTTTCTCGAAAATTCGACCTTTTTCTTGAAATTTCTACTTTTTTCCTCAAATTTCTACTTTTTCCTCAAATTTCTACTTTTTTCTGAAATTCCGAGATTAATCTCGAAATTTCGACTTAATCTCGGAATTTGAGTTTGATATCGAATATTCGGCTTTTTTCTTGAAATTTCTACTTTTTCATAAAATTCCGATGTTAATCTCGAATTTTGACTTTAATCTCAAAATTTCGACTTTGATATCGAATTTTTCTTACATTTCGAAAATAAATCGCTCTATAATAAGCAACACTCTATGGTTAAAATTAGGCAGACGACATTTATGTCCCCCACCACCCTCTTTCCTAACAATCTTGACAGTTGATAGTAGGGTGCGACCAATAATTGCTATTTTTAATTAGCAAATTTTGGTCTTTTTCTTAGAAATTTCGAGATTAAAGTTGAAATTTCGAAAAAAGAGTCGAAAGTTTCGAGTTCTAAATCGAAATTTCGTGATTTAAATCAAAAATTTCGAGAAAAAAAGTCGGGAATTTGGAAAAAAGTCAAAATTTGAGAAAAAGACGAAACTCAACCTCATAGGTTCGAAATTTCGAGAAGCAGAGTCAAAATTTAAGAATAACAGTGAGTCGAAAATTTGTAGAAAAAACGATCTGAAATTTCGAGAAAAAGTCGAAATTTAATAAAAAGTAGAGATTTCAGAAAAAGTTCGAAATTTTGAGAAAAAAACGTTGAAATTTCGAAAAAAAAGAGTCGAAATTTTGACTTGAAGTCGAAATTTCCAGAAAAAAGTCGAAATTTCTATATTAAGGTCAAATTTCGAGAAAAAAAAGTTGAAATTTGAGAAAAAAAATACGAAATTTCGCGAAAAAAGGTCGAATGTCAAGAAAAAAAGTCAAAATTTTGAGAGAAAAGTCGAATTTTAAAAAAAAAAGTCGAAATTTAAAAAGAAGTCGAAATTTGAAGAAAAAGTCGAAATTTCGGGCTTAAAATCGAAGTTTGGAAAAAAAAGTCGAAATTTCTAAAAATAAACATTTTTTTAGATCGATGTCCTTTCTACGCCTTTGTAACATTTCGAAAAAGTTGAAGTGAAGTTTCAGAATAAAGTCGAAATAATTTCAGAAAAAAGTCGAAATTTAAGAAAAATGTCGAAATTTTGAGAAAAAAAAGTCGAAATGTAAGTTTAAAGTCGAAATTTCGAGGAAAAAAGTCGAAATTTGCGAAAAACTTCGAAAATTTCGACAAAAAAGACAAAATTCGACAAAAAAAGGCGAAATTAGAAATATTCGAGAAAAAAGTCGAAAATTTGAGAAATAAAAACGAAGTGTTCGAGCAAAATTTTGGAATTTCGAGAAAAAAATCGAAATTTAAGAAGAAAGTCAAAATTTCGAGAAAAAAGTCAAAGTTTGAGGAAAAAAAACGAAATTTAAGAAAAAAATCAAAATTTTGAGAAAAAAGTCGAAGGTTTGAGAAAAAAAAGTCGAAATTTGAGAAAAAAAAAATGGAAATTTCGTGAAAAAAGTCGAAATTTTGGACCTAAAATCGAAGTTTGGAAAAAAAAAGTCGAAGTTTTTAAGAAACATCTTTTTTAATAGATGTCCTTTTCTACACCTTGTGAACATTTCGAAAAAGTTGAAATTTCTAAAACAAAGTCGAAATAATTTTCAGAAAAAAGTCGAAATTTAAGACAAATGTCGAAATTTGAAAAAAAAAAGTCCGAAAACGTGAGTTTAAGGTCGATAAATTTCGAGAAAAAAAGTCGAAATTAAGAAAAACTTCTAAATTTCGACAAAAAAGACGAAATTTAGAAATATTTCGAGAAAAAAGTCGAAATTTGAGAAAAATAAAACGAAGTTCGAGCAAAATTTTGGAATTTCGAAAAAAATCGAAATTTGAGAAGAAAGTCAAAATTCGAGAAAAAAGTCGAAATTTTGAGAATAACTCCGAAAATTTCGATAAAAAAAGACCGAAATTAGAAATATTTCGAGAAAAAAAGTCGAAAATTGAGAAAAATAAAACGAAGTTCGAGCAAATTTTGGAATTTATTTCGAAAAAAAATCGAAAAAATGAGAAGGAAGTCAAAATTTCGAGAAAAAAGTCGAAGTTTTGAGAAAAAAAGGCGAAAATTAAGAAAAAAAATCGAAATTTCGAAAAAAAAAAGTCGAAATTTCGAGTTTTTAAATCGAAATTTGTGAAAAAAAAAAGTTCGAAATTCGAGCAAAACAGTCGAAATTTCGGGCTTAAAATCGAATGTTTGGAAAAAAAAAGTCGAAATTCTAAAAATTACATATTTTAAATGAAGTCCTTTCTACGTTTGGTAACATTTCGAAAAAGTTGAAGTTTTCAGAAAAAGTCGAAATAATTTTCAGAAAAGATCGAAATTTAAGAAAAATGTCGAAATTTCAGAAAAAAAAAAGTGGAAACGTTGAGTTTAAATCGAAATTCGATAAAAAAGTCGAAAATTTGAGAGGAAAAACTTCAAAAATTTCGACAAAAAAAAGACGAAATTTAGAAATATTTCGAGAAAAAGGTCGAAATTTGAGAAACAAAAAACCAAGTTTCGAGCAAAATTTGAAAATTCGAGAAAAATATCGAAATCTAAGAGAAAGTCAAAATTTCGAGGAAAAAGTGAAGTTTTGAGAAAAAAAAGTCGAAATTTAAGAAAAAAATCGAAA
>JAPAGP010000021.1:0-84414 GCA_028583605.1 Dastarcus helophoroides | reverse complement strand
CGAAGGTCGTAATTTTTAGAAAAGGGAGAAATTTTGAAAAAAGTTTGGGATTTTGAAAAAAGTTTGGGATTTTAAAAAATGTTTAGATTTTCAATAAAGGTCCAAATTCTTATATAAAGAATTTTTTAAAGCCACATTTTCAAAAAACTAAACGTTTAAAAGAAAAAATATCAAAAAAAGAGTCAAATTTCCAAAAAATATAGAGATTTTCAAATATTCAACATTTCTAAAGTGGCAGTTTTGAAAAAAAAAAACAATATTTTCAAAAAATCCAAATTTTGAAATAAGTCTTAAATTTTTAAAATAAATTCATAATTTTTTCACGAAGTCGAGATTTTTAACGAACGTCGAAATTCTCAAAAAAAAAACAAAACTTCAAGAAAATCGAAATTTTGAATAGATGGAAATTTCAAAATAGCCGAAATTTTCAGAGGAAGCTAAAATTGTCATGAAAAACGAAATTTTCAAAAAAATCAGCAATTTTCCAAAAAAGTCCAAATTTTGGAAGAAAAGCTGAATTTCTGAAAAGTGCCAAATTTTCTAAAAAAAAAAGCCAAATTTTCAAAAATTGGAAGTTTTCAAAGAATTCGAAATTAAGAAAAAGTCAAATTTTGAAAATAAGTAGTTTGAAAGAGTCGAATTCATCAAAAAAAAAACGAAATCTTTAAAAAAAACTAAAATTTTGAAAAAAAGGTTAAATTTCAAAAGAATTTTCAGAACTCGAAATTTTCGGATTAATTTTGAAAAATCGTTTGTCTATAATTAAGTTTGTTTTTCCTCAAAATTTAGACTTTTTTCAAAAATGTTGTCTTTTCGAAATTTGAATGCTGTTTCGAGATTCTGAATATAAATATTCAAAATAAAAATTAAATAAAATTATTAAATTCAAGTTAGCACTTTTGCGTTTGAAATCTCTCTTCAGCTAACATTTTAAGCAAAAATTTGAAATTTTTAATGGAAATGTAAATAAGTCCACAAAAGTGTAATTTGAATTATTTCCAAAGTTTAATTTTCTATGAAAAAATTAAAATTTTAAGATCAACAACAAATTTTTCAATTTTAAAAAACGAAATTTTGTGAAATTTGTGAAAAAATTTAACATTTTTAGAATGGTTTTTGGACACAAAAGTTCTAGCAAAGGGTCGAACTTGCAAAGGACCAAATTTTGGAATTTATACCAGAGGTTTAGCGAAAGCAATTACATAATATTTAAGAGAACACACAATTTTGACTTCTAAATTCTAAACAAATCACAGTTTTGAGGCTTGAGGAAAAATCGAAGCTTTCAGAATAAAAATTACTATTTTAACGTAAGCAAAATTGTTGCAAATTTAAGTTAAACATTTTTTAAACATGTCACCATTTCAAGTTTACTGTAAAAATGTCGACCCCAATACCAAGATCCCGGCTTTAAATTGGAATATAATGTTGGATTTTTTGCAAAAATTTTGACTTGAAATTTTAAAAACTTTTAGGTTCAATTTGAAACTGCGAGATTTTAGCGAAAATTTTAATAAAAAATCATATTTTGGAATTTTTGGAAGATATAGGAAGTCGGCACCAGGAATTTAAATTTGGGATTTCGAAAAAAAATTGAAAAACTAAAATCAAAGTTGAATTTAAAGGAAAAAATTTACGAAAAATCGAAAATGTGATTAATAACTTCAAAAAATAGAGGTATCAAATTAAGAAAAAAAAATTGAAAGTCAAAGAAAGAATTTTTTTAAAAAGATTCTGGAAAAATTTCTAGAAAAATTCGAATTTGCAAAAAAATTGTAAGGAACGAGTTTCTCTAGCTTCAATGAAAAACATACTACTACTTTATTCCAAAGATGCAACAGAGGAATTTTTTTTCATTTTAAACTCGAAATTTTAGAAGAAAAAAATATTTTGGGTAATTTTCAGATAAAAGTCTAAATCTCGAGAAACATTTGAAAATCTTAATAAAAGATTAAAGTTAAAACTTAAAATTTTTATTTGGGTTGAAAATGTAAAAATTGTGTGTTTCTAATCTAATCTAATCAGAAATGAGAGATGAAGATGAAATGAAAGTTGCATGGAATTGTATACAATTCTGAAATAAAAATTGTAATTTAAAAAAAAATTCCAATCTTAAATATAAAATAGTGTTGGAACAATCGAAAGATTTTCAGAATCGAATGCATTGAATTCGAATATTTTTGAGAATCGAATAAGTATTCGAATACAAAGAATCGAATTATGGGATAATAAAATACCTACTAGAGAAATTGTCTCGGCGGCCTATTCGAGGTATGTGGTGGTGAGATACGACTTTCGATTTCAGTACTTCCGTACCTATGCCCCTAATTGAATATATATAAATTTCTTAATATAAATAAATCTTGAAGCTTTAGAATTCACATACGTATCTTTAACTTTGATTGGCTTGGCATATTGGCACTGAATTTCCTGATATTGTTAAATTTCATTATTAAAATTGAGTTTTTTTTTTTTTATGGAACGGACTGGTCCTTGGTTATCTTCAAAAATTGAAACACAGAACTTGTCCCTGAAACCAAGAAAAATTAAAAAACACAACAAAGGTTGCTCTAACGCGTTTCGACAGCCAAGCTGTCATCTTCAGAGAGAAACTAACATCTAATCTTAAAATGAACCCTTATATACTAAGAATATTCACTTCGTGCGTGATCGGCCGCACCCGAACGCGCATCCAATCATACACGTCGTTGTGTCACAATTTCTTATCTATCAACCTTAACTATTTTTAACAGAGATGAATGGCCTAAAGGTCCAGCACAACCATTCATAAGGTTGTTTCCAGCTTTATGGATGGCTAAGCTCTCACATGCATTTAACATATAATTCTTATTAACTTCTCTTAACAATTTAATATTATTATCTATCCTATGATCTAATTCAAAAGCATGTCGAGCCACACTTGACTTCTCAATTCTTCCGTACCTCAAATGAGCCAAATGTTCTTTCAGTCGGATTTTAAGAGATTGTCTAGTTTGTCCGACATACTTTTGAGGACAATCCCTACATGAAATTTGGTAAATACCAGACTTATCTGTTTGCCCAACTTTATCCTTTAAACTACCCAAAAGCGAATTTAATTTTCCATTAGAAGTATAAATAACCCGAAAACCCTGATTTCGTAAAATTCCACCCAAACCCTGCGTGAGCGAGGGTTCAAATGGAAGTGAGACGAATTTAAAGTTTTTGTTTTCATCAGCTCGGAAAGTTGTAGTATTCACCAATTCACATTTAAATTTTTTCTTATTAATAATTTTATAAATTATATTTGGATCGAATCCATTAACTTCAGCTATATGTTTTATTGTCTTTAACTCCTTTCTGAATCTTCCCTACTAAGAGGAAGACTCAGAAGGCGATGGGCAAAGGAAGTTGAAGCTTGCCATTTTGTGCTGTATGCAATGGTTAGAATCGGAAGTTATATAGCGGAAGGTACTGGAATCTTTCCTATATACATCAAATTCTAATCTATTTTTATTCCTAATAACTAAAATGTCTAAGAATGGTAAGCGGCTTCTTTCTCTAATTCTACAGTGAATTTAACTGTTGGAAACGTGAATTTAAAACATCAATGAAATTATCTAAATTTTGATTTTTTGTGTCAAAAATAGCAAAAATATCATCTACATATCTAATCCATAACCTAGGAAACAAACTACATTCATTTTTAAGACGACTTTCAAAAACACTCATGAAGAGCTCAGCCATGAAAGGTGACATAAGATTTCCCATGGCTGCTCCCTCAAGTTGTTCATAAAATTCGTTATTAATTTGGAAATAATTTTGATCCATACATATTTTCGTTAATGAAATATATTCGTCAATAATTTTGCCTGAAAGGTTATTAGATTCCAACAGATCTCGAAGGTATAATAAAGTTTGAGGTATGGGTACACTGGGAAAGAGGGAAGAAACATCAAAAGAAACCAGCATTTCACCTTCCAACAACTCTTCATTCTGAATTTTCTGTACAAACTCTTGGGAATTTTTGACTGACAAACTGAGTTGCTGGAATTCTAATTTGCTGAATTCTTTTACTAGCCATTTTGATAAATTATAGGTCGGTGCTCCAATAGCTGACACAATTGGTCTCACCGCCTTTCCAGGTTTATGTATTTTTGGGAGACAATATAACTTAGGTACGGTGGGGTTAGATACATGAAGGGATCTTTTTAAAATTGGAGTAATAAGGTTGTTACTTTTGTCGAGCACTTTTTTCAGCCCGTTTAACATTTTACTCAAAGTTTCTCTCTGAAGATGACAGCTTGGCTGTCGAAACGCGTTAGAGCAACCTTTGTTGTGTTTTTTAATTTTTCTTGGTTTCAGGGGACAAGTTCTGTGTTTCAATTTTTATTAAAATTGAGAGCAAGATTTTAAAAAGTACTTAAGCATTCCGTTATTTAAGTCCAATAAAGGTTTCACCCTTTTACCACATCAGCAATTAAATAAATAATTAGTGATACGTATTTCGCCAGCAGAACTGGCATTTTCAAGCGTACTAATCAAAGATTAGCAAAAGATGCATCGACGTCATCTGCATTGAGATTTAAATTGATAATGGCGGTCTTTTGCTTTTTTTTTCTATTTCTATTACACTTAATCACAAGCCACAGTTAGTTCAGTGCTTTAGTGAATATGGATTCCGTTATTTAATAATGTAACGCAATGTAAATAGATGAAATAGGATTTAGAATAGAATTGTAGAATTTAGTAAATAAAAAAAGTTTCTAGAAGGTTCTGATAAGGGGAAAGCGGCCGCGATAACGAAACAAACGGCAGATAAGCGTTCCAGAAATTTCGGCATTCGATAAGCCTTATCTGCCGAAAGTTCTGGAAGACGCGGGCCGAAACTATAAAAAGGCGGCCAGTTTTCCCTCGAGTCAGTCAGTTAGAAGCAAGTGCAATAAGTTGGTTAGCAATTAGTAAATAATTAGTGAGTTACTGTTCAGTTGAAGTGTGCCGAGTTAATTCAGTAATAAAGTGGGCATAATCTATCACGTGTATCAATTCGAACCGATAACGCACGTAACATTTGGTGTCAGAAGCGGGATTATTCGTGGATTGTGCTTTATTACTCGAAAAAAAATTCGTGCCAGGTGCCGTAGTTGACTTTATCTCGGACCTTTTAAACCGTTAAATAGTTATACGAGGCGCGTCAAATAAATTCGTGAACATTCAAATACGCTTTATGGATACGAGATTAAAATCGGCCAAAATGGAACAACAAATGCAAGCGTTATTAGCAATGTTTAAAGAACAAGCAGAGGAAAGACGACAAGAAAAAGAACAAGAGGAATTAGGAAGGCCGACATCGAAGAGGCCGCGAATGACCCCGATCTCGCAAACATTATAAACGCTAACACGAAGGAAATCAAGGGAATGAACGCAAACATAGGCGCTAGCTTAAAGAAAATGGACGCGAGCATCCAAGAACTGGTAGGAACTCTTAAAGGCAGATCCAACAGAAGCACATGTTACAACTGTGGCAAACCGGGGCATTTCAAGAAAGACTGCAGGTCGGCCCCAAGAAGTCGACAAGCCCCACAGCAGGAAAACTAAAATCAGCCAGTGGGAAGGGGCACTCACTGGCTGGTGTCGAGCAACGAGCCCCCAAAACTCTTTCCATCAAACAGACAAAGAGGACCATGGAAAGTTTGGTAGTGCCAGCCAGCGTAGATGGAAGGAATGTACAGGCAACAGTGGACACAGGCGCCATGGTTACTTTGGCACGAAGGAACATCCTACCGTTGCAACCGAAGGTACTGTCGCAAAGAATGGTCCTCAGAACGGTTACGGGAGATACTGCGCCAATTATAGGAGAGGCAGACGTCATGATTGGTCTGGGAAAACTAAGGATTTCGCATCGGGTGTTGGTGGCAGATATCGAAGACGAACTGATTCTGGGGATGGACGTAATCAGGCAACATGGCTTTACTTTCGACCCAGCGCAGAACATTTTAAAGATTGGAAATGAAGAGCTTGTCCTGACTACACCAAAGGACACTCCAAAGGAGGTAAAACTGTTTGCCTGCGAAACAGCTGTAGTGCAGGGAAGCAGCGAGAAGACGGTTATGGCTGTGATGGAAGGAGATTTGGGCTGCTGCGTTGGATTAGTGGAACCGACTTATGACATTTCCAAGAATTTGCTAGTGGCGAGATCCGTGGTTAAAGCATCTCAGAAGGTACCTGTGAGAGTTGCCAACGTGTTCCCAACAGCACGCTCAATCAAAAAGGGTACTACTCTGGCAGTCTGTACCCCGGTAACCTCAATAAGCTCCTTGGGAGACAGTTGTGCGCCAGTTCAGAAAACGAAGGTTGGGCAAGTCAAGTTGGAAGTGGACTTGAAACACTTGTCCAAGGAAGAAGTAGTTCTGGCTAGGTCATTTCTGAAGAAAAACCACGGCGTTTTTACCGATGGAGACCGAAATCTAGGAAGGACCGACGTAGTTCGACACAAAATCAACACCGGCGATGCAACACCTATTCGTCAACCCCCTAGAAGATTACCGGTGGCCAAGCAAGAGGAAGTCGCGGGACTGGTTAAGAAGATGATGAAGGATGCAGTCATTTAGGAGTCCAATAGTCCATGGTCTTCCCCTGTAGTCTTAGTTACAAAGAAGGACGGGTCAACAAGATTCTGTGTCGACTATAGGAAATTAAACGACGTCACTAAAAAGGACAGCTACCCCTTGCCAAGAATTGATGACACCCTAACGACCTTGTCTGGGTCCACCTGGTTTTCAACTTTGGACTTGAAAAGTGGATATTGGCAAGTGAGCATAGACCCCGACGACAAAGAAAAGACGGCCTTTTCATCTGGGAGTGGATTATATCAGTTCACGGTTATGCCTTTTGGGCTATGCAACGCACCGGCTACTTTCGAACGTCTAATGGAACTGGTACTTCGAGGACTCACTTGGAAAACTTGCTTGGTTTACCTAGATGACGTCATGGTGATGGGCAAGAGCTTTAAAGAACATTTGGAAAATCTTCAAGAAGTTTTCGACAGATTAAAGCAAGCCAACTTAAAGCTGAATCCAAAGAAGTGCTCTTTGTTCCAAAGGAAAGTAGAATTTTTGGGCCACACTGTATCAGCCGCAGGAGTTGAAACTAATATCAGCAAGACTCAAGCAATTCGTGACTGGCCAAGACCCAAAGACAAACATGAACTGAGGAGTTTCTTGGGGCTATGTACCTATTATAGAAGATTTGTGAAAGGTTTCGCCAACATCGCTGCGCCGTTGCATCAACTAACGGAAGGAAGAAGGCCGTACGTCTGGACTCCCGACTGTGATACCGCTTTCCGAAAACTGAAGTCCGCCTTGTGCACAAGTCCTATCTTGGCTTATCCTCAGCAGAATGGGAAGTTCGTGTTAGACACTGATGCCAGTAACGTCGGCATTGGAGCTGTGCTGTCCCAAGTTCAAGGCGGTGAAGAAAGAGTCATCGAATATTACAGCAAGATCCTGACGAAGCCAGAGAGGAACTACTGCACCACCAGGAAGGAACTTTTTGCGATAGTGAAGGCCGTGGAACACTTCCACAAGTACTTGTATGGGCAAGAATTCCTTATCAGGACAGATCATTCGGCACTTTCTTGGTTACTCCGAATGAAGAACGCGGAGGGACAGACGGCTAGATGGTTAGAAAGGCTTCAGCAGTATCACTTTAAGGTGCATCATCGACCGGGACGACAGCATAACAACGCTGACGCTTTGTCCAGAAGACCTTGTGGGGATTGCAAACACTGCAGACGAGTTGAGGACCATGAGGACATGGTGGATATAAGGGTTACTTCTGTCCAGCCAGAAGACGAATGGACTGTTGAAGGTCTTCGGAAGCTACAGAGGAGCGACGCTGATATCGGACCCATATTGGAATGGAAAGAAGCTGGAGACAGACCGGAATGGCAAGAGGTTTCCGACAGAAGTACAGCTCTTAAGAATTTGTGGGCTCAATGGAAATCCCTCCAGGTCGAGGACGGGGTACTGAAGAGAGCATGGGAAAGCGCGGATGGAAAGCGTGTCAACTTGCAGTTGGTGGTACCTCAATAGAAGATTCCACAGGTCTTGTGGGAGGTGCACAATGGAACCTCTGGTGGACACCTAGGGATGAACAAGACCCTGGAGAAGGTTCGAAAACGGTTCTATTGGGTTAACTGCAGGGAGGACGTCGAGAGGTGGTGCCGGAAATGTGTCACCTGTGCTGCATCCAAGGGTCCCCGTACGAGAACCAAAGGGGCCCTGAAGCAATATAATGTGGGAGCTCCATTTGAAAGAATTGCAATCGATGTGGCAGGACCATTCCAGTTTCAGACGATGGAAACAAGTACATCCTGGTGGCCATGGATTATTTCAGTAAATGGCCTGAAGCTTATGCCATCCCGAACCAGGAAGCCACCACAGTCGCAAGGGTTCTTGTGGACAACTTCATCTGTCGATTTGGTGTTCCCTTTGAACTACACTCGGACCAGGGAAGGAACTTTGAATCGGGGGTTTTCCAAGAGGTGTGTCGTCTTCTTGGAATAAGGAAAACTCGAACAACACCTCTTCATCCACAGTCTGACGGAATGGTGGAGAGATTTAACAGGACCTTAGAGGAACATCTTTCGAAGGTCGTTTCCAAACATCAGACCGACTGGGACCGACATCTACCACTGTTTCTGATGGCCTATCGCGCGGCAACTCATGAAACTACAAGTCAGACTCCGGCAAAAGTGATCTTCGGGAGGGAACTGCGGCTTCCGTGTGACTTGGTGTTTGGATCACCAAGGGAGGTCCCCAGGGAAACGATGGGTTTCGTAGATGACTTAAGGGAAGCAATACTGGAGACGCATGCTCTGGTGCGGACGAAGATCAACTTGGCGACGGACCGGATGAAGGCCAGGTATGACGTGAATGCCAATCATGGTGGTTTCAGTGAGGGCGAGTTGGTATGGCTATACAACCCTCAGCGAAAGAAAGGAGTTTCGCCAAAGTTTACGCCATCTTGGGAAGGGCCGTACAAAGTGCTGAAGAGAATCAACGACTTGGTATACAGGGTCCAGCGTAGCTCCAGGAGTAAAATGAAAGTGGTGCACCTGAACAGACTATGCAAATTTAGTGGCGAAGTGACTGATTGGAACTGATCGGGACGATCATTGCTAAGGGGGAGGCAGTGTAACGCAATGTAAATAGATGAAATAGGATTTAGAATAGAATTGTAGAATTTAGTAAATAAAAAAAGTTTCTAGAAGGTTCTGATAAGGGGAAAGCGGCCGCGATAACGAAACAAACGGCAGATAAGCGTTCCAGAAATTTCGGCATTCGATAAGCCTTATCTGCCGAAAGTTCTGGAAGACGCGGGCCGAAACTATAAAAAGGCGGCCAGTTTTCCCTCGAGTCAGTCAGTTAGAAGCAAGTGCAATAAGTTGGTTAGCAATTAGTAAATAATTAGTGAGTTACTGTTCAGTTGAAGTGTGCCGAGTTAATTCAGTAATAAAGTGGGCATAATCTATCACGTGTATCAATTCGAACCGATAACGCACGTAACAATAATTTTATGAGAAGGATGAAGCAATAAATCAAAAATTAGGTACATATTCGAATGCAGGAGTGTGCGAGCATCCCGGATAAAAATGATCTCGAATACAATACCCATTCAATAATGCACGTCTAAGATCTCGAATACAAGAATCGGGTACAGTATTCAACATCTGGGAAGTTAAGAATCGGAGATGTAGCGTAGTTAGGAGACCGATTCTATTCACTACTCAGCATTCCAATGTTTTGTTGTATCGGACTACCACAATCTCGAATACATATTTTGTATTCGAATACATATTTTGTATTCGAATACATACTTTGTATTCGAATACATACTTTGTATTCGAATGCAAGCAAGTACCCGAGAACTTATGAATCATGCGATGATGAGATATTGCTTGCGCGAGGCGAGAACCGATTCTATTCATATTCTCACTTCAATCACGGAGTCTGGGAGTATTCGAATACTTCAGTTGAGAATCGGATGTATTCGAGATCTTGGTAGAATCGAATACATCTCACAACTTGTATTCGAATAGCCCAACACTAGTATAAAATAAAAAATAGTTTAAGTATATAAATTCGACGAAACGAAATAAACCAATTTTTTTCGGTTTCGTTCCGGCGAAAATAACGGTTTTTTTCGGTTTTCGGTTCGGTTCAGTTCCTGTTCGAAGCCCTGATTAGAAGGGTTTATACCTCTTGATTTAATTTCTTCTGAAACAGTTCCCGATAATGAGAACATTTATTACGATGCAGGGCGATATGAGTCCAATCCCAGTTCCTCTTTTTCCGCCGTACTTCCTCCTCTAGAACGCAAGTGTAGGCGAACTTCCACCAGTCTTTATAATTTCCTTTATATTCCTTCAGGTCTGGCCGATATTTTCGATATGGAACACCCCTAGCCATACGATCCATACTGTCAGCTAGGGCTATTATATCCTGATACTGAGATTTAGTAATACCGATGGCCAATTTCTCCATGTCGAAGTTGAGGTGCATTTTCGGTATAGTGAAAGGAGGGTCATCGTTCTCCGGCTTTTGATTTAACCTCAGGCGTGCCGCAGCGTTTATGGGCCCCAAAACTGTAAGGACAAAGTAACAGTAATTAAAAAAAATTGATTTACATGCTTCAAATTGAAATCTCGAAAGAACACTCGACAGTTCGAAAGCGGAATTTCAACTTTTTGACTCCGAGTTTTGAATTTAAATTTCAAAAATCAATTATTTAAATGGGAAATACTGAATCATTTGACAAGTCATACAGTTAAAGTGGAATTAGTTAGGTCTTTTTGTCTTTTTTTATAAATTAAAATACAAATCTTTTCCGCTGAAACCAAGAAAGATTAAAAAAACACAACAGAGGTTGCTCTAACGCGTTTCGATAGCCAGAGAGATATTCAAACTTTTTTATGTAAAAGTGGGTTTTATTTTTTTTTAAGTTCCACTCGCAAAGGGTAACCCCATTATGCTTTCAAAGCACTGCGAGTAGGACAGATGGCGATGAACCGCCTTCTTAAACAAGGCTAAGTTGTAATTTTTGGGGAAAAGAAAGAAAATTACAAATTTGGCAAAAGAAGTTCAAATTTCAGAAAAAGAAACAGGAAATTTCGACAAAAACTCAATATTTTCATATGCAGCGCGCTTATAAAAAATCGAAGTTTTGAGAAAAAGTCGATTTTTTTGTACGGAAAAGCGAATTTTGCGAAAGAAGTCGAAATTTGATGACGAAAACTCCAAAGAATAGAACATTCGCCGAAGAAGTCGAAATTTCGATAAACAACGAGAAATATTTGGAATACATTTTTTCTAAAGGGAAATTTGACCAAAGCGAAGTTATGATGCAATTCGAGAGTGGTCCATTTTTATTGAAATTCGAATTATATTTTTGGCTCAAGGCCACCATCATTAAGGGATTATTAATGAGATTTCGTCAGTCTCGAGCTGCAAATAATGAAATAAATCATCTTACTTTTATTCATAATCAGTGGCGGCATAGGCACTGTGGAACTGCAGTACCCCCAATTTAGCTTAAGAGTTTTTTTCTCAAAATTTTCTGAACGCTTTTCATTTCACAATTTTTTGTAGAAATTTTAAATATTCTCTGATTTCTTTTTATAGAAATTTTAGGTTTTTATTCACCAAGTTACGACATTTAAAAACCCTAATTTATTTTTAATTTTGATCAAAATCACATTTTTGAAAACTAATTTTTGTAAAAGTATTGAGAAAGAAGTCAATATTTCGAGCAGGAATTAAAATGTTAAGAAAAGAACTCAAATTTCTTTGAAAATGTCAACATTTTGAGAAAATAATAACAATTTCAAGAAAAAATCTAAATCCAACTCATCTCGCATTTTACTATTTCTCTAAAAAATAAGTTTATACGTTGTCTTCAAAATTTTACCTCATTTTACCTCAAATCTCGTTTTGTATAAAAATTTTGAGTTTTTTTCAGATATTTCGATTTTTTTAGGAAATTTTCATTTTTTTCAGCAAAGTTTCCATTTTTCTTAAATATTTTATACAAAGAAATTTTCTCAAAATTTCCATTTTCCTAAAAGTGTTGTTCTTAAAATTTCTTCTAGAAATTCCAACTTCTCTAGATTTTTCTTTATGTTCCTCTAATTTGCTTTGAAAATGTCACGACTTTTTTTGACAATTTAAAGTTTATTTTATTTTGTAGATTTGACAAAAAAATGTTTGAAAAAACCCTGAAAGCTCTATAAAAATTTCAACATTTTGGGAACAACAAAAAATTTCGACTTTTTTGTAAAGATATATAATTTTTTTTAAATTTCGATATTTTCTCTAAGAAATTTTGTTTTTTTTTTTTCTACGAATTTTGTGTTTTCCTCTAAACATTTTATAACAAAGAATTTTTTTTAGAAATTTTGACTTTCCGGAGATTTTGTCTTTAAAATATTTTTTCTTGCAGAAATTTGCATTTCTCTCTAATTTGTTTTGGAAATTTAAAAGTTATTTAACGAAATTTCAATATTTTAAAGTTCATTTTATTTTGTAATTTTGATAAGAACCTGAAAATTATTAAATATAAATTTAGGGAAAATAAACTTCAAATCTGCATAAAAATAAAAAAAACTTTGGGAAAAATATTGAAATTTCAAGAAAAAATGAACCTTGTAAATTTCAACCTTTTTTTTCAATTTAATATTTCTCTAAAAAATTACTACTACTGTAGGACCAAAGAAAATTCTGAATCGGAATTTCCAATTTTTCTAGAAATGTTAAATTTATTCTTGAAATTCTCAAGTTCGAATTTAAAATTCAAATTTCGATAAAAAAAAGATCGAAATTTAAAGATTAAACTTAAAATTTCAAGAGAAAGCAGATCATATTTCTAGAAAAAGTTGAAATTTCTTATTTGTAAACATTTTTCAAAAAAATAACATTTTCGGAATTAAAGAACTTTTTTTTGAAATAAATTAATTGTCACGAGTATTTTTATAATTTCGATTTTTAAAGTGGGAATTATTAAAATTTTTGAGAAAAAAAGTCGACATTTCTAGAAGTCTCAAAATTTCAAAATTAAAATGAATCAAAATGTTGAAAAAAATTTATTAACAATTTACTGCTCTAATTTAATTTTTTTCTAGCAATTTCAAAGCTCCGGAGAAATTTCAAAAATCAAATATTCCAGCTTAAAGCCAACTTTTTGTGTTTAAAATTCAAATTTTGGCAATTTATTTGTATATAAAATGCATTTTTTTTTGGAAATTTGTTTCAAAACTTTGCACAATTTTAAAAATACAATATTTTGTTATTAATTTTTTCAAATTCGAGTGTTATTTCGAAATTTTTCTTGAAAAATGTAAATTTAAAAAGAAAAACATTACCACTTTTAAAAAATAAAGCTAAAGTTATCAGAAAAGTCGAATTTTTTAAAAAACAGTCAACTTTTAAAAAATTTGAAATTTTCATAGAAAGTGAAATTTTCAAAAGAAAATAAGGATTTCGAAAAAAAATTTCAATTATTAAAATGGTCGACATTTTCAATAATTTTGGTAATGTGAATAAAAGACGAATTTTTGGAAAAATATCGACATAACAAATAAATTGCAGAGTTTTTAATTGCATTTTCAAAGAAGCTGGATTTTTCGAATATTGGGGAAAACTCAAAATTATCGAAAAATTCGTAATTATCGAAGAAGTTCAAATTTTGAAAAGGTAAAATTTTGAAGAGTCGAAATTTTTAATAGTTCAAGTTTAAAAAGAATCGTTTCTTTTAAGTCAAAGATTTAATTGAAAATGTTTAAAGAAATGTATAAATAAAATATTTGAAAAAGTTCGAACTTTTCAAAAAAAAGTGAGGTTTTCAAAAAGAGTCGAAATTTTGAAAAAAATTCGAAAAATTTGAAATGGAGTCGAAATTTTACGAAATTTTAGTCGAAAATTTCAATAAAAGGTTTTAAGATATTTCTAACTTAAAAAAAAATTATAATTTTCAAATTAAGGATCGACAGTTGGTAAAAAATTTCAAAATTTTAAAAATAGTTGAAATAATAATAGCCAAAATTGTTAAGTTTTCCAAAAACTTTAAATTTTGGAAAGTGACCTAAATTTTGAAAAATTTGAACATTTAAAAAAGACCTGAATTTTCAACAAAGTGGGAATTAAAATAAAAAGTCGAAAATTTCAAAAAAGTGCAGATTTAAGAAAAGGTTAAAATTTTTAATAAAGAAAGTCGAAATTAGTCGACAAGGCAAACATTTTCTAAATCTTTCAAATTTCCAAAATAAGTGAAAATTTTGCAACAGAAAAAATGTTCATAAAGAGAAGGTCGAAATTTTACAGTCGAATTTAAAAAAATGTAAAAATTTGCAAAAGATTTAAGAATTTTTATTGAATTTACGAAATAATTCGAAAGTTTAAATTTTGACTAGTTGAGAAATTTGCACTCAACTTTTCAATATAAACCAAAATTTTCGAAACCTGACAATTGAAAACAAGTGAAAATTATCAGATAGATCGAGGTTTTCAAAAGTCGAAATATTGAGAAGTTAAAATTTTGGAAAAAGTTTAAATTTTTGGTAGCCAAGATTTTGAAAGAAATTGGAACATTTTTTTAAGACGTGGAAATTTTCGGTCAAAAAAGATAAAATTTTGAAAAAATGTTAAACATTTTATCAAAACTTCAAAATTTTCAAAAAAGTCGAAATTTTAAAAGAATTTCTAAAACTAAGAAGCAGCGAAATTTTCAACAAAAAAAAATCAAATAATAATGGAAACTTTCCAAAAAAAGGTCGAAATTTTGAAGAGTTGGCATTTAAACACCGAAAAGTTTAAATATTTACGAAAATACGGAAATTTTTAAAAAAGTATTCACAGTTTTTCAGAAAAGTCAATTCCTAAAATTAAAATAAGGTCGAGATTGCAAGAAAAAATCTAAATTTTGCAATACAGTAGAAATTTGGAAAAAAATCCAACCTTTTAAGAAACGCGACATTATCAAAAGTTTTTGTTGTCAAGTTTTCAAAGAAACTTTTGTTTCGAAAAGTAACGTTTTGAAAATGTCGAAATTTCTAGTCGAAATCTTAAAAATTTTAAAACTCCAAGCAGCATTAGTTTTGGCTACGAGCCGCCACTGCTCATAATAGAAATCAATTCCACCAATCTTGCAGTTTTGTTTCACTAAATAATGCAAGTAGAATGCAACCTAGACTACAAATTCATGCAGCCCCCCAGGCGGCGTGTATAGTGAATCATAGGTAGCTGAACTACCAACAGTTGAAACACTGCCATCTAGCGAAGTGGTTGCTCTCTAGGAAATTTCCCAGAAGACAAGGATTCTAATATGCACAGACCAATAGGTTCGAACATTTATTAAATTTGAAATTTGGAAACCAAATTCCGGTTTCAAACCTAATGGTCTGTGCACATTAGAATCACTAAACAATGTAAATATTGCAATTAATCTTGGCTGGTAAACGTAAATCAAAATCAGTTCGTTCGCAAAAATGAAGTACCCCAAATCTTACCGTAAGAATATCCGGACGGTTTGGAATTTTTACTAGCGATTTCGCTGATCAAACGATCAATAAGGTCCACAACAGGTAGGTTGTGATATAATTCGGTACCGCAATTCCAGTACACGGCCAAACCTTCCAGTTCTATAATCTAAAAGCGAAATTAGTAGTCCACAATATCTAAAACGAACGAGTTACCTTAAATATTTTAGTGATATTCTCCTGTGTGATGGCCGGAATCCATTTATCGTCTGTACTGATCACTTTCAAGTCGCTTAAAGTTATCCCAAATGCGAACGGTACCTTTGGATTTGTTACCCTGTCTTCGTAACGAATATGAATATTCTTGATGTTGAGTTGTATATTTTTTATAACTTGTGTTATCAATTTCTCCACAAAAGTATCATCAGCTTTGGGTTTATCTACAAGCATCATATTAATTATAAGTTGCAACCTACAAGGTGTGTACCTTTTTTCAGCTTCTTTCTTTCGAGCTTCTTCGACTTTTTGTATTTCTTTCTTTTTCGCTTCATAAGCTTTACATTCTTCTTTAACTGGATCATACTTGATTTCTTGATTGGGGGAAGCTAGTAGATATATATCCTCGACGTCAATTAGAAAAGCGGAACCATATAGATTCTTCCATGGTATTTTAAGCACAAGCTTACCTAAAAATAATTGAAAATCATTATCTTACTTTTTTTTAAATTTTCATGATGCTTAAAGTAGATATTTTCATTATATCGTAATTTCCAAATAACAGATTCACGTCTTATCTGGTAGCAGGTTTTCAGTCACTAGGACAGCTTTCTACAGAAATAATTTTTTTTACAAATAAGCCTCTGCTTAGAAACATCTCTCCTTGTGTTGATTCTGTCGATTGCTGTTTTGATTTAAAATTCAATTTCAATTATATCATTTGAAATCTGCTATTGCAATCTTACTTTGTTGGGCATCAATCCAAAATATATTTGATGGTCAGCGACTGTATATTTTTATCTCATAAATTCGATTAAAAAACGAAAATAATTACAAAGAAAACGACTGATGCAAAATATGTTTTCTTTTTCAACATTAGTTTCGACAAATGCGATAATATGTTTGTTGTGACCGAATATTAAAAAGTGGATCTCCGATTAAATGTGGAGGTAAATGGCACTTTTATTTGCAACCATCTGCTTGTTATTGGCATGTTAGAAAGTAAGCATATGAAAACAGTATAATAAAATAGAGAGTTCATAAAACCGAAAAAAAAAAACAAGTTGTAGAAGATATATAAAAAAAAGCGCCTGTAAACATCCTAAATAATAAATAGGCGATGAACGTTATCACGAATTTTAATTTAAGCTAGTAGACGTCAAAATTAAACATAAAAACACTCTTTTACAAAAATGAGAAGTGAGTGAATATCTCAGAGTAAGTATACGTATCCTCAACATTCTAGTTCTCTACTAACTTACATTTTTAATCAATATAATTTTAATTATGCGAATGATTTTGGTGGTCCTTGATTACCTTCAAAAATTGATATACAAATCTTGTCCCCTGAAACCAAGAAAGATTAAAAAACACAACATTGAAGATGATAGCTTGGTTAACGAAACACGTTGTGTTTTTTAATCTTTCTTAGTTTCAGGGGACAAGATTTGTATATCAATCAATACGAATGATTACTAAGATATCAGTTTTAAAACTGATTACTTCAAATGCGACATTGGCTACGTCTATTTAATAAATCTCTAAGACAACGTACAGCCTAAGGGGTGGATCTAGGAGCATGAAATTTCACACAAACGTCCCCCATAATACGAAGGTGAGCACCAAGCGAGAATTTTTTAAAATTCGGCCTTTAAGATAGTAAAAATGGGCATTAACAGGTAAACAATTTTTATGTAATGGATAATGCACTCGATCGTATCAAAAGTTGCCTAAAATTGAAAAACAAAACTTGTCCCCTGAAACCACTTCGGCCTTTCTTGGTTTCAGGGGACAAGTTCTGTATTTCAATTTTTGAAGATAACCAAGGACCAGTCCATTCTATCAAAAATATCTTCATAAGTACTGGAATTGCAGGAAATGGTGATTGTCGAATTGTCATCCTGTAAGTAAAACTGCAACATTTATTGTCAATTTTTGTTAATTATTATAAGGCATTAAATTTCACAAGTTACAATTTTTGTTGTCGTTTTGATTACACAGGCCCACAAAAAAAAAAGTGGTGTGTGCTGGGTGTCGGACCCACATAGTCCGGCGTATTTTTTCCCGCTGAACACGAATCTGTAGTCTAAATTGGGGGTCAAACTGCTAAAAGTAGAGAAAAACCAAAAAAACCGATAAAAATCACGATCTCGTATTTTTTTCTGTTTGATATTATCATTCTTATAATTTTCGTCTTTTCCTGACCCTTTTTTCTTCAAATGACCTGTGAAGTGGATTTCTGCTACGTTTTGTTCCTTTTTCTTGAGTTTCTCTGTGTAGCATCCAACAGTAATCTGCAAACATATTTATTCCCCACTGTCCCTGAAACCGCCGTTCAAACTCTTTGAGATCTTGGTGAAATCTTTCTCCTTGCTCTTCACTGAAGTCTCCGTTATTCTCCGGGAATTGGTCAAGATGCGAATCAAGGAAGTGCATTTTCAAATTCATTAGGCAACCTGAATGCTGAAAATTTCTTATCATATTTGCCACAATGCTTTTGTAATCAGCATCCTTGGTATTGCCTAAAAATTTGGTACACACTTCCTTGAAACTTAACCACGATGCCTTTTCTTGGTCATCCATGACTGCAACAAACCCTTCATCTTTGAATAACTTTCGGATTTCCGGTCCATCGAAGATGCCTTCCCTTAGTTTAGCATCAGATTTTTTTTTAAACACAGTACGCAGGTACGTAAAACATTCACCATCTTTATCAAGAGCTTTGACATACTGTTTAATTAAGCCAAGTTTTATATGAAGAGGAGGAATGAGAATTTTGGCTGGATCAACAAGCGGTTTCTTTATTATATTATGTGATCCAACCTTAAATGAAGATCGTAAAGGCCATTCTTTTTTACGTAGTGATTTTTTCGATCCCTACTGTCAAACATACACAAATAGCATGGATATTTTGTGAATCCAGATTGCTGTCCAAGGATCATGGACAAAATTTTTAAATCACCACATACTTGCCACTTATGTTCTTCGTACTTTATTTTCTTTAGGACAACTTCGAGGTTTGAATACTCTTCTTTAAGTACAGTGGAGTGGGCTAAAGGTAGAGGAGCGAATTTGTTGGTGTTGTGGAGAAGGACTGCCTTAAGACTCTGTTGAGACGAATCAATGAATAACCGCCAATTTTCTGGCTCATATAAATTTGGCTTAAATTCATCGATAAGTCCTTTTACATCAGTGCAATAGAGTAAATCTTCATTTTTTTCAAAATATTTACGGAAGGCTTCTTCTCGATTCCGATAAAACGAAACTTTAGTACCTTTTGTCAATAGATTTCTCTTTTTCATATTCGAAGCCAATATTTCAGCCGCTTCTTTTGAGAGTTTAGCCTCTCTGAATAAATCATTCAGATGTTTTTGATCGTATTTTTCCGGCTTCCGATCTTCACCAATAGGTCTGTATTCTTCATTGCTCGAAAACTCTTCTTCCTCAGATTCGCTAGAAATGTTTTCACTACTAGTATCAAACTCTTTATCAATAAAAGCTGAAATTTCAGGATCGACGTCGACTTCCATTGTGTCTAATCCACTAGTCAGACTGTCTTGTGACGTGTCATCTTCTAAACCTTCTATGAAGTTTGCAACTGGTTGTTGAACACTTGACACAGAAGGATAAGAAATTTTATCCTTATGCATTCGGCCCACAGTGTTGACATTTGTTGTGCAAAAGTAACAATTACTTGCATCAAGTGGCTTTTTCCATATCGCTGGAGTTTTAAATTTAAGATTCGCCTTGACCTGGTGCTTTTCAAATCTATTGATCATATTATAACATGAGCCACAAACAAAATTGGGTATCCAATTTTTGAGATCGAGGGAAACTTTCATATTGAAGCACTTTTCATACAAAGTCACGAAACGATCTGTTAGTTTCTTTGTATTTTTTATCCCTACGTACTTTGCACAAACGTAGCAAAAAGCATTGGGATTTCCAGTACATTTGTGATTGCCACGAGTACTAGAAGTTCCAGCAAAATTTTCAGTAGAAGAATCCATGAAAATAAATAAACCCCGCACGCTAGAATACCTAGGCCTAAGTATGAGGGCTTTCCGACTTTGACAAGGACAATGTCAACTCGTCGTCGGACACACTACGGCATCATTCTCATATTCTAGCGCTTCCCTGCAAAACAGCGCGCCTTCGCTGGCTTCGATACGCCGAAATGTTGACTAGCGAATCATTCTACACATCCCGATAAAGGGCAGTTGTCATCGTAGTCCAATCATTCCGGAGTAGCAGGTTTCTGCCGGTAAATGTACCGATTTAGTTAACCATTTCCTTATTTTTTTGTCAAAAACAAAATATCATCTATGTGACACTTAAATAAGACACAATAAGTAGTGAATTAACGTATTTGCACATTACGGTTGGATATTACAGAGAGAAACAAGTAGAAACTGCAAGATGATAATATCATACAGAAAAAAATACGAGATCGTGATTTTTATCGGTTTTTTTTGGTTTTTTCTCCACTTTTAGCAGTTTGACCCCCAATTTAAAACTACAGATTCGTGTTCAGCGGAAAAAAATACGCCGGACTATGTGGGTCCGACACCCAGCACACACCACTTTTTTTTTTTTGTGGGCCTGTGTTATTATTAATACTTTTTTTATTTTGTTTAAAGCTACCCGAAACAGATAACTGGACTCAAGAACGCAATTTCTATGAGATAACAAACAATTTCGTTAAATGGTTTTTTTTTCTCGAAAATATTGTAGGTAGTCCCTTGCACCAAAAGTTGCCTAAACACGTTGAGAGCCGATATCGTTGACCAATTTGTTTCCACACAACTTTATCCAAACTTTTACAAGTAATCCGTCCATATTTTATCATTTTTATTTCTTTTCTCTTACGTGCCAAAAATTTCAGTTCTAAACTCGAAATTTTGGCTTTAATTTGATGCAATGTTGAAATTGAAATGTGGAAGAAACATTTTAGTTTTAGATATTTTGAAGCTTTTTCTCGAAATGTTTATTTTATAATCAACATTTTCTGCATACAATCGAAAAATGTCGTTTTGTGCTCTCTTTTCAAAATTCCTATTTTGATTTGAACTCGATTTTTTTTTGTCGACTTTTTTTGAAACTTTTCAGATTAAATTTCAAAAATGCTTTTGTTTAAAACGTCAGCTTTACGAATTAAACATATTCAGGAACAAGTGAATTCTGCAAAAAGTCGAATTTACTAAAATTCAAAGTTTCGAGGATACAAAAATTTTGGAAAACAGTCGAAATTTGCATAGACCGTTACTTCGACTTTTTTTAAACTTTTTCAGATTAAACTTCAAAAATGCTTTTGTTTAAAACGCCAGCTTTACGAATTAAAGATATTCAGGAACAAGTGAATTCTGCAAAAAGTCGAATTTACTAAAATTCAAAGTTTCGAGGATACAAACATTTTGGAAAACACTCGAAATTTGCATCAACCGTTACTTCGACTTTTTTTTAAACTTTTCAGATTAAACTTCAAAAATGCTTTTGTTTAAAAGGCCAGCTTTACGAATTAAACATATTCAGGAACAAGTGAATTCTGCCAAAAAGTCGAATTTACTAACATTCGAAGTTTCGAGGATACAAACATTTTGGAAAACAGTCGAAATTTGCATAGACCGTTTCTTCGACTTTTTTTAAACTTTTCAGATTAAACTTCAAAAATGCTTTTGTTTAAAACGCCAGCTTTACGAATTAAACAGTTTCAGGAACAGGTGAATTCTGCAAAAAGTCGAATTTACAAAAATTCAAAGTTTCGAGGATACAAAAATTTTGGAAAACGGTCGAAATTTGCATAGACAGTTACTATAAGATAAAATTTCGCAAAATAGACAAAATTTTTTAAAATTCTTACAAAAACGGTCAACATTTTTGGAAAATGTAAATATTTTGGAAAGTCAACATTTTCAAAAAATTTGCCATTTTTAAAAATTGTGACATTTTTAAAAAATTTGACATTTTTTAAAATTTTGACATTTTTTAAATTTTGACATTTTTTTAAAAAATTGACATTTTTAAAAAATTCCAAAATTTGAAAAAATTGCGATATTTTAAAAACATTTCTTTTTTTTTTAACCGAAAAGTAGATTAAAAGTTCAAAAAGAGTCAAAATTTTGAAAAAAAGTCGAGATTTAAAATAAAAATTGAAAAATTCCAATCAAATTTTTAAATGTCCGAAAAGTCCAAATCCTAAAGAAGAAAAATCAATATTGTCAGAGAAGTCAAAATTTTCGAAGAAAACTCGAAATTTTGGATGATTATAATTTTCAAAAAGTCAACAATTTTTCCAAAATGATAGTTTTTGATAAAAATTTTCATAAAAACCAAAATTTTTTTAAAAGTCGAAATTTTCAAAAATAAAGTAGAAATTTTCAAAAATAAAGTCGAAATTTTCAAAAATAAAGTCAAAATTGAAATAAAAAAGGGGCGACATTTCGAACAAAGTGAAAATTTGACCAAAAATTGCCAAACTTTCGGAGAAAGCCTGAGTTTTGCAAAATGTAATACAAAAATCGAAATTTTCTCAAACAAATCGGAAAGTGTGCAAGATAAGTCAAAATTTGGATTCGTGAAATTTTGAAAACAAAAAGTTTTTAAAAAAATTCGCATTATTCAAAAAAATGCCAATTATTCAAAAAAATTCCAATTATTTTAAAACAATTTGAAAAAAGTCGAAATTTTAAAGTCGAAAACTGAATTTTAAAAAATTGGAAAATTTTAAAAACGGCAAAATTTTAAAAAATTAAAGAAACAGCGTAATTTACAAATAAATGAGAAATTAAAAAAAAATGAAATTTTGGAAACCTAGCCTTTAAAAAGTCAGCATTAAAAAAAATATCGAGACTTAAAAAAAGTCAACATTTTGGATAATTATAATTTTCAAAAAAAAATCAAACATTTTTTAAAGTTAAAGTTTTTTTCATAAAAAAATCAAAAATTTTGAAAAAAATATCGCCAATTTCAAAGAAAATTTAAATAAAAGAGGCGAGAATTTGAAAAAACTCCAAATTTGACCAAAAATTGCCAAATCTTCAAACTCGAAATATCAAAAAAAATTCGATATTTTTCCAAAAAGATGGAAAGTATGCAAAAGAGTCAAAATTTTGAAAATTCATAAAACTTCGAAAACAAAAAGAGTTCCAATTATTCAAAAAAAATTGAACTTTTTAAATAAAGGTCAAAATTTTCAAAAAAAAGTCGAAATTTTAGGGTCGAAAAAAGCAAGAGTTTTGAAAAAATTGGAAAATTTTGAAAAGAGTAAATAAAAAAACAAATAAAAGTTTAAACGAAACGTACAATTTCCAAAAAAGTAATTTTGAAAAGGTTGACATTTTTTAATTTTAAAATTTGAAAAAATAGTGTTTTTTTCTCTTTTAAACTGGGCTTTTTCTCGACATTTTAACCTTTTGTGTTTCTGTAAATTTCAACCTTTGTCTGGAAATTCGTTTTTTTATGGAAATGCAGCCTCATGTTAATTCGACATTTTCTAATCCGGCACATTTCGATTATTTCTTTGAAATTGTCTTTTTCTGGAGTGCATTTCACTTTTTGTTCTGGAAATTTTATAAAATAAGATAAAGGTTATTTTTTTTTATTCTACTTCTACAGTTTATTCTCAAAATTTATTTTCACAATTTCAGTTTGACACTTCTAACCCTTACTTCGTGGAATTCTTTAATATTCATGACTATTAAATTTTATTAACGATAAAAACGCAACAAAGTTTTTTAAATATCGAAATCTTGTGGAATTTTTAAATTTTGTTGCGTTTTTATCGTTAATAAAGTTTAATAGTTATGAATTTCAAGTTTATTCCCAAATGCGACTTTTTCTTCTAAATTGACATCCTATTGGAAAATCAGAGTTTTTTCTCAAAATTTCGACGATTTCTCGAATTACTCTTTTGTTTCAATTTTTTTAAATCAAAGTTTCGCTTTTTTTTTCGAAATGTTCACTTTTATCTCAAAATTCGAGTCTCAGTTTTTTAAAATTTCCGTATTATCCCATTTTTTTTTCGATATTGGCGAAACTTTACTAAAAATGGGTAAAAAATTTCTGGAAACAGATTTCTCTGAAATATCGACTTTTTTCTAGAGCTTTCAAGAAGACGTCAGAAGGAAATGTTGACTTTTCCAGTTCGACATTTCCAGTTTTTTGAAATTTCCATTTGTTCCCATTTTTTTTCGATATTGGGCGAAACTTTATTAAAAATGGGTAACCATTTCCGGAAACAGATTTCTCTGAAATATCGACTTTTCTCTAGAGCTTTCAAGAAGACGTCAGAAGGAAATCTTGACTTTTACCTCAACATTCCACATTTTTAATTTTTTTTGGAATTTCCACTGTTTCCTTTTTTTTCGATATTGGGCGAAACTTTATTGAAAATGGGTAAACATTTCCGGAACCAGATTTCTTTGAAATATCGACTTTTTTCTAGAGTTTTCAAGACGTCAGAAGGAAATGTTGACCTTTAGCTCAAAATTCGACATTTTCTGCTTTGTGAAATTTCCACTGCTTCCCATTTTTTTTTTTTTTTTTGATATTGGCCGAAACTTTATTAAAAATGGATAAACATTTCAGGAAACAGATTAGAGCTTTCAAGAAGACGTCAGAAATATCGACCTTTTTCTAGAGCTTTCAAGAAGACGTCAGAAGGAAATGTTGACTTAAAAATGGGTAAATATTTCAGGAAACAGATTTCTTTGAAACATCGACTTTTTGCTAGAGCTTTCAAGAAGACGTCAGAAATATCGACTTTTTTCTAGAGCTTTCAAGAAGATGTCAGAAGGAAATGTTGACTTTTACCTCAAAATTCGACATTTTCAGTTTTTTTGGAATTTCCATTGTTTCCCATTTTTTTTTTCGATATTGGGCGAAACTATTAAAAATGGATAAACATTTCTGGAAACAGATTTCTCTGAAATATCAACTTTTTTCTAGAGCTTTCAAGAAGAAGTCAGAAGGAAATGTCGACTTTTACCTCAAAATTCGACACTTTCTGTTGTGTGAAATTTTCACTGTTTCCCATTATTTTTCCGATATTGGGCGAAACTTTATTAAAAAGGTGTAAAAATTTCCGGAAAGATATCTTTGCAATATCGACTTTTTTCTAGAGCAGATGACGTCTGAATTTAAACGAAAAACGTAAAATAATAGAAAAAAAAATCTATTGTGTCATATTTCTCAAAATTAACCAAAAATTTTAAGTAAATCAGATTTAATTTCGGGAAAAATATCGTTTTGGAAATTTTGAGAGAAGTATTTCTTAACAAATTTAACTTTTCTTCAAAGAGTGTGTCGAAATTCGTAAAAAAAGGTAAAAGTTTCAAGAGCACCACTTTATGAAATATCCATTAAAAAAATAAGTAGCTGCTCCCGGGGGCGCCGCGTCGTTTGCACGGTTTCAACTAATAGAAAATTAATCAAAAAAGACATCAAACCCAACACATGTACCTCTCTTTCTCTCAAAACTACACATTTTTAGGTTCAGCCTAAATTTTTTCTTGAAATTTCGACTTTTTTTCTCTACATTTCCACTTTAATTTTAAAATTTCGACTTTAAACTCAAAATGTTGACTTTCATTGCCGGATTTCGCCTTTAATCTCGAAATTTCGACTTTAAACTCAAAATGTTGACTTTAATTTCTGGATTTCGACTTTTATCTCGAGAGTTCGACTTTTTTCTCGAAATTTCGACTTTTTTTTCTCTACATTTCCATTTTAATCTAAAAATTTCGACTTTAAACTTAAAATGTTGACTTTAATTTACGGATTTCGTCTTTAATCTTGAAAGTTCGACTTTTTTTCTCGATATTTCGACTTTAATCTCGATATTTCGACTTTAATCTCGATATTTCGAGTTTCATCTCGAAATTTCGACTTTTTTCTCAAAATTTCGACTTTAATCTCGAAATTTTGACTTTTTTTTCTCTACATTTCCACTTTAATTTTAAAATTTCGACTTTAAACTCAAAATGTTGACTTTCATTGCCGGATTTCGCCTTTAATCTCGAAATTTCGACATTTTTTTTTCGAAATTTCGGCTTTAACCTCAAAATTTCGACTTTAAACTCAAAATGTTGACTTTAATTTCTGGATTTCGTCTTTAATCTCGAGAGTTCGACTTTTTTCTCGAAATTTCGACTTTGATCTCGAAATAATGGACCTTTTCTTGAAATTTCGACTTTTTTTCTCTACATTTCCATTTTAATGTAAAAATTTCGACTTTAAACTTAAAATGTTGACTTTAATTTACGGATTTCGCCTTTAGTCTCGAAAATTCGACTTTTTTCTCGAAATTTCGACTTCAATCTCGAAATTTCGATTTTTTCTCTCGAAATTTCGACTTTAATCCCGAAATTTCCATTTTTTTTTTTCAAAATTTCAACTTTAATCTCGGAGTTTCGACTTTAAACGCAAAATTTAAAATTTTTTCTCTAAATTTCAACTTTAATGTCGAAAAAAAATTATGTTTGGAAATTTCGACTTTTTTCCCGAAATTTCCACCTTTTTCTTAAAATTGCGACTTTTTTTTAATCGACATTTCGACTTTAACCTCGAAATTTCGACTATAAACACGAAATTTCCAATTTTTTCTCGAAATTTCAAATTTAATCTCCGGATTTCGATTTTAATCTTCGGATTTCGACTTTAATCTCGAAATTTCGACTTTTTTCTCGAAATTTCGACTTTAATCTCGGAATTTCAGCTTTAATCTCGGAATTTCGACTTTAAACTCGAAATTTCGACTTTAAACTCGAAATTTCGACTTTTTTCGTGAAATTTCGGTTTTAAAAATACCTATAAGTAGCTGCTCCCGGGGCGCCGCGGCGTTTGCACAGTTTCAACTACTAGAAAATGAACCAAAAAAGACATCAAACTCAACACATGTACCTCTCTTCTCTCAAAACTACACATTTTTAGGTTCCAGCCCAAATTTAATTTGGAAATTTATCGAATCTCGACTTTAGTATCAAATTTTCCAAAAATTTTGAAAATTCTCTTGTCCTAAATTCGCACTCTCAAGATTATACTAACTTGGAATTAAAATATTGGAAACATTTTTGCGATTTTTAAAAAGGTAACATTTTTATTCCAAATTTCGAGTAAAAATGACATTTCGATTTTAATCTGAAAAGTCAATAAATTAAACTCAAAATAATTTGAATTAGCGAACGAATTATATTTGGAAAAGGGTTAAACTTCGAGTAGAATGACGACATTTCATGAAAACACATCAAAATTTTGCCAAATTTTCGTCGAACGTCTATTTTTTGAAAAATCGATAGATTCAATACATAAAAATATTGAAAATGGTAAAACTGCTGTTAAAATTAATTACAATGACTTAATAATAACAATAATGATTTATTACGTGCAATAAATAGTTATAAATCACGTTATGAGTAATAACTAGGAATTAAAGATGATCCACAATGCAGAATTGATTGAATAATATCTTTGTTTTTTTACAAGAATCCCCATAAAATTCTCGTAAATCTAATAATATCGCATAACATTGTTCCAGTTACAAACATATTTTTATGTGTGCACCGCATGACTAGACGCAAACAAACATAAATATCTAAAATTATTCCAAATAAAAACACATTGTAAATAACTATATAATATCCGATATTTTGCGCGAAAAAATACTACTAAACGTGTTTTTTTGTTGTAGTTTAAAAGGTCGGTTTTGTTATTTAACTTAATTGTTGTACGTGAGGCGTTTTTTTTTATTTATTTGTCTGAACACTTTGATTCTAAATAGAGCTTGAGCTTTCTGTCAAAGCTAGAATTCTTTCAAATCGAATTAGATCAAGTGGAACAACAATGTTCATTTTCGTTCATGTTTTATTAGCTTTTCTTAGACAGTTCTTCTTTTCACAATTCTCAGTAACCTGTTAAGGAGAGAAGTAACTGGTAAAGAAAAAGCCAATAAAACATGAATGAAAATACCAATAATTCGCAAAGAAGATACAGAGAATATCTAAACAATGTTCGTATTGGAAATTACCATACAACTCTAAAAAGGTACCACAATCGATCAATAACAACAGCATTTTATGCTCAAAAATTCCTATCACGATGCAACGGATACGTCATGAGATGTTTATGTTTACATAGGACAACTTATTTATAAAATAACGTTTTTTCGGAACTTAACATAAAATAACCAGCTTCTGAAACAGAATTGGTTCGAATAAAAGAAAGATTTTTGTTCGTATCATTTTTAGGTGAGTACATTTAATGTCATAGTAATTCCTCATTATTAATAACACCAGTATTTCATTAAAGAATAATCCCAAGTGATTTGCAAAAGTATAACTTAGAGAGAAATGGTCATAAAAGAAAATTAAAAAAACAAATTCAAGCCCCGAGGTTTTTGGATTCAGATTTTCAGTCTTCGGTGACTAGTTTATACACAATAATCGCTGGAAGGGGCTACCCAGCGATATCTCTACGAAATCAAAACAAACTCCAATAAATTTTTAAATAACGGTTGCTGTTTGTGATAAAAATAGATTTTAAATAGAAATGACTAATACACCAACTCATGTAACTTGTTCTGATAACATAAATAACTGTTAAACATGAATATATTTAGAACTTGATTAGAGGAATGAATAATTATGAATTAAGCTTTGAAGGTCGTGTGCCATCTAAGGAATTCAGTTAACCTTCGAAAAATCAGAGACAGACTATTACATTATTAATCATTAACCTTTTCAGACCTTTATGCTCTGAATAAATTATGACATAACACTTTCTTTAATTCTTTTTTGAACCTCCACTGCCACCATATTTTGTGTTAAACATTATTTTTTACTTAATAACTTGGCAACCTTTTTAAACTAAATGGCACTGACATCAGTATGAACGTTCTCGTTTCAATACTTTTTTACTCGAACCCTCGACCGATTTTCGAATTTATCGAACAACATTCAGGTCGTTCAATTTAAAGTGAATATTTAGGGAAAAACAAATAAAAACAAACAAAAGCATGCCCCTTCACATAGGTAATGTGAAGGTGCAGAAATATTTTTTGTTCATTTCATTAAAAGAACTAATTTTTCAGATAAGGAAGTGGAAAAACTCGACGTAAAAAGTTGCCTAGTTAAAAATCAACGGACATACTACAGCGTGTAATAAAATATTAAAAAAAGGATACGTACTGGCGAACAATAATGATGTTTTATCTGCAACTAGTTGCATACATGTCTTGTGAAATTTGACCCTAACAAGCAGTTAATTTATTCTTTGAAATTCTTAGTACGAGTATGAATCATTTGCATAAAATGACTCAATACGTAAAGATATATAAGGAATTACTCGGAAGATATTCATGTTGCATCTATAAATAATCTGACACAATTAAAGTGCATAACCTCAAAAAACATTTTATAAACATGCCCTACATTTACTAACCTACAAAACATCCCAGGTAATCAAAATTGATTAAATTATGCTTCTATAGAACACGTATATTTACCACAAAAGCGTATCAGTTGATGAAATATTTGCTCAAATGATAAGTAAATATTGAACAGGAAATGTTTATCCACTTCGTCTTATTGAAACTCACCAATTTTTCCATAAACTGTCTGTAAAGGTAAATCCAAGTCATCCAAAGCGGACTGCTTCAACACCAAATTTTTTAACTGAACATCCCCTGTAAACAATTATTGCGTCTCAATTTGTCCGATTACACCGCCGCAGCTTACCTCCCCATATTCCGACGTTAAGCTGTTTCGTATCCAAATTTTCCACATAATCACCCAAAACTTTATTCAGCACTTGGGCTAAAACACTCTCAAACACCATGATTTCGCGTTACGAACGCAACAAAGTCTCTTCCGTTAACAATAAAATCTATTATTGGTGATGACATCAATCGAGGTCTAATATCGAAAATTTCGAATTACACGCGCACATGATTGTTTTTTATTTTGCTGTACATCATTGGAATATAAATTTCAAAGATAACGTCCAATGTCGCTAGTTAATATACTTCAAAATTTGGAATTCGAAATTACAAAAACAAAAATGACATAACCATGTTGTGACAACTGACATAATTTAATTGACATTTGCTGATTATGATGTAATATTTCATAGAATTCATAACTTGGAGTTCGTTTAATGCCTTCTACGTATTATTGTCCGCCATATTTACTCCAAAGATACTTGATCTTTGGAATTTTTAAATTTTGTTGCGTTTTTATCATTAATAAAATTTAATAGGTATGAATCCAAAGAATACATTAACTAGTTTTTGTCGAAATCTCGAAATTTTGACCTTTTTCTCGAAATTTCGACTTTCATCACGAAGTTTCGACTTTAAACGCGAAATTTAAATTTTTTCTCTAGATTTCAACTTAAATCTCGACAAAAATTATGCTTAGAAATTTCGATTTTTTTCTCGAAATTTCCACCCTTTTCCTAAAATTTCGACTTTTTTTATCGACATTGCGACTTCGAAAATTTCGACTCTAAACACGAAATTTCCACTTTTTTCTCGAAATTTCAGCTTTAATCTCTGGATTTTCAGTTTTAATCTCCGGATTTCGACTTTAATTTTGAAATTTCGACTTTTTTCTCGAAATTTCGACATTATTCTCGACTTTAAAATCGAAATTTTAAATTTTATCGTTAAATTTCAACTTTAATCTCGAAAAAAAATTATGTTTAGAAATTTCGACTTTTTTTTCGAACTTCCACCTTTTTCTTAAAATTTCGACTTTTTTCAATCGACATTTCGACTTTAGCCTCGAAATTTCGACCCTTAAAGGCGAAACTTCCAATTTTTTCTCGAAATTTCAAATTTAATCTCCCGATTTCGATTTTAATTTCCGACTTTCGACTTTAATCTCGAAATTTCGACTTTTTTCTCGAAATTTCAACTTTAATCCCGGAATTTTGACATTAAACTCGAAATTTCCACTTTTTTTGTGAAATTTCGGTTTTAAACCGGAAATGTCCGTTTTAAACCCCGAAATTTTGGTTTTAAACCCGAAATTTCGACTTTTTTGTCGAAATTTTGACTGTTATACAGGAATTTCAACTTTACCCTCGACATTTCGAGAAAAAAGACGAAATTTTGGTAATTAAAAATAGAAATTACCGAACGCATCCTACTGTAAACTGTCAATATTGTTTCGAAACGGGAGTGGTGGGATGCAACTGTCATCTACTTAACTTAACCATAGAATATAGAAATTTCGACTTTAATCCCGAAATTCTAAGATTAAAGCTGAAATTTCGAGAAAAAAAAAGATTAAAGTCGAAATTTCAACATTAAAGTCCAAAAAATCCTAATATCTTATTAACGTGATTTTCATCTTGAAATTTCGATTTTAAACTCAAAATTTCGACCTTTTCTTTTGGAATTTTGATTTTAATCTCGGGATTTGACTTTAAACTTCAAATTCCTTTTTTATTTTTCAAAATTTCAACTTTAATCTCAAAATTTTAGCTTTAATTTCGAAACTTCGATACAAAAATCTCGAAATTTCGAAAAAAAAAAACGGAATATTGGTAATTAAAATTAGAAATCACTGAACGCACCCTACTGCCAACTGTTAATCTTGTTTGGTAAGGGGAGTGGTGTGACGCAACTGTCATCTGCCCGACTTAACCATAGAGTATGGAAATCTTGACTTTAATCTCGAGATTTGGAGAAAAAAGTCGAAAACTTGATCCTAAAGTCGAAATTTCAGATTAAAATCGAATGGAGATTAAGGTCAACAAATCATAAAATCTTATTAGTGTCGAGATTTCCAAAAAAAGACTGAACGTGTTAATCCTAAGTCCATAATTCATAAAGGTAAACTGTTTACTAATTATTCTTCATGGTGGACTCTTATTGGTCGAAAACATTATGTTTAATCATTTTGTTTAACATTTCTAGGACCCAGTTTGAAAATATTTAAATTTCTTATTGTTTGTTAACAACATTCTAAAACTGTTTTTGAAATATGACTACGTGACATCTAAATTTATTTAAAACGTCACCTCATGACAGATAACAAAAAACAAGTTAGTTTATTGTACATAGGATAGGAAAAATAAAACATAAAAGACCAAAATTAGATATTAATTTATATGACAAATAAATTTGAAAAATTTCACAGTGTTTGAATATACTCTTTCGTCTCGTTTTACAGCTTCACTGGAATATTTCGAAATTTATTCTGCGCTCTAGAGTGTCAGCGTTAATTGAATACTTTATTCAATCAACGGTGTCAGGTATATCCTTTTTCATTTCTATGAAAAGCTATAGATTACATTTGTCAGTGACAGTTTCAAAATGTTTCATGCATGGATTATAGAAGTAGGATAGTGCACGAACGTAAAAAACGGTGTCGAAAAAGCGTCTAGTGAGTAGGTGTACCCTCTACTGATATCGGGAGTGATCGAGTTCTACTACCAATGAATATGGCTATTAAACACCTGTCGAGAAATGTCAAAACTTACGATTTCATTTAATTTCAATATCATTTCTTACTGCATTTAATTCATATTTTTTACGAAAAAGATGATGTAGGAGAAATCTAAAAATGTTTCAAGTGGGTTTTCTCTAGTCTTTCAACAGAATAACTAAGCTGCAATTAATATTATGATCTATTACGCGCCTAACATGACCAATCATTGCAAGGAGAGAGAGAGAGAGTGAGAGAGAGAAAAGAAACAATCGGAGCTACCCATATATGTAATACATCTATGGGTAGCTCCATATATGGAGCTACCCCATTTTGTAGACGCATTTCGGTCAAATTTTTCTCCCTGAGTTTATCGTGTCCTTGCTTTATTCTATCGTCCGTGTTTGTGGTTCAAAAAAACTATTATATATATTATAGTCTTCTTGTTGTGGTTCATAGGGATGCAAGATAATTTTAATATCGATATAAATATTGACAGCAGACAAATATCGATAATCGATAATATCGAACATTTTTTCATCGATAATCGATATTTTGGAAATTAACAAAAAGGTTTGTAAAGGGGCCCCACTCTTAGAAATTTCTACGTATTTCAGGCATATTATTTTTTGTGACCTAAAAAAAAGATCCTCGATCTCTATATTTTCGTTCATCATTGGCGACGTTTGAACAATTGATATCGGCTACCGGGCAAAATCGATAATATCATATCGACGATGTTATAATATCGATATAAATATCGATATTTTTGCTTCGATAATATCTGTCAACCGATATATTGTGGCATCCCTGGTGGTTCATATTTATAGGTTATGAATTAAGTTCTCAAATAGTCATCAATGTTATTTTTTGAATTTAAATATTTATCTACTGTTGATAATAATCGTACTCGTACTTTAAACGTTTATTTACTTAAAATGCTGAAATTGTTTGCTTAGTTACCGCTCAAGATATACTAGTTGCAAGTAAATTTTGGACGATATAATTTCATTCTACTTTTATGGTTCTGTTTGTAGAAGTTTGGTGCATTTGACGGCAAATGAATCCCTTTGGTTTCGTACAAACAGGGCTGAATAATCATTTTGCAGCAAAAGAACCCTGGCAAATTGTAACTACAACTACCACTACAGTATTATTTTCAGTTTGGCTTTACCATTTTATTTTTCAAGATGAATGTAAGTATTCGTGTCGTGCATTTTTACTACACTTTGAAATATCAAATGAAAGCATTTTCATAAAGATTAGATGTTGATAGTTACATGAAATTGATTGAAACTAATGTATATTTGAAAAATGACTATATTTTTTATTATATTAATTAGCTCCAGTATTTAAAGTGACCCAATTGTTTTATATTCAGCTACTCGATTTATGTACAAATCTAGGTCAATGTTTATCGGTCCTTTTTATCCTACTGAAGTACATCTAGTGATTGGGGATCTGTGTCTTATATACTGGTGTACATTATAAGCGTATAACAAGTATTAATGTTTTTTATGTATTTGTTCGTCTTTTAAAATATAACTACAACTTTGTGAAATGAAAACCTATTCTCCTCAAAAAATAAAGAAATGAAAAAAATACTTTGATGTTTTATATTTTACATTTAGTATAAAATGTGCTAAATTTCAATACCGCTCCTTATTTTTTAGCACTTTACGTAAGAGGCAAAAAAACGTTTTTTAAGTTGATCAGATTAGTACCCAGCATAAAAAATAAGATCGACTCTGAGCTGAAAAACCTTGAAGAAACATTTAAAGCAGATATGGAGAAACGAACAAAGGACCTGGTATATTTCAATGAATTACCTGCAGAACCACTTTCAAAGGATAAGATAATGGAACAATTAATCGACTGTCTTAAAATATGTAATTGTGCTTATAATGTAGCTGTACTTCTTATTAAGAAATATTTTAATAGGCGATTACGATTGGAAAAGCGGTAAGGTGTCCGGATCGGTCTATTGTTACAATCCCGAACTTATCGACCTTGTTAGAGATGTTTACGGTAAGACTGCTTACACTAATCCGTTGCATCCGATATTTTTCCCGGTGTTTGTAAAATGGAAGCAGAAGTTGTTCAGATGGCCGCAAAACTATTTCATGGCGATGAAGACACCTGCGGCACGGTGCGTATTTAAAATATTACCTTACCGCATCCTAATTTACAGTTTTAGATGACTTCAGGCGGAACTGAGTCCATTTTGATGGCTTGTAAAGCCTACAGAGACTTCGGAAGGGGAAGAAAAAGGAATTAAAAAGCCGGAAATTGTAGTACCAGTTACAATTCATTCCGCATTCGATAAGGCTGCCCAATATTTCGGTCTTAAAGTTAGATCGATACCTGTAGATGCTAACTTGCAAGTAGATTTAAAAGCCATGAAACGTGCCATAAATTCCAATACTGTGATGGTACATAGTTGAAATGTATCGGTGACATTTTAATCGTTTCTTGTAGCTTGCAGGGTCGGCGCCTAATTTTCCGTATGGAACAGCCGACGATATTGGTGCCATATCAGATTTAGGTTTAAAATATGGGGTTCCGGTGCACGTTGATTCTTGTTTGGGTGGATTCTTGACAATATTTATGGAAGAAGCGGGGTATCCTGTACCTATATGTGATTTTAGGTTGCCTGGTGTGACGAGTATTTCAGCAGATACACACAAATATGGTTTTACGCCTAAAGGTTCATCTATTATTCTTTATAGACACCCAAAGTGAGTAACGCGAAAACTACTTAGTTTTTAAGTTGGAGAAATGTTCGTGGAAGCTGCACAAATAAATAACATTATAATATTGTTACTGTATAACTGATTAAAATAAAGATATCTGAAACATTTAGTTTGTTATATAGTTCCGTCTTGGTCATCATTATTTTTATCAGTTATTAGCATTGTAATTTACAAAAATAAATTGTTCAGATAACCACATTGTTAAATACTGACTTTACACGTTTCTTATATTCTTACGTATTTAATTTTAGATATCGTCCACCATCAGTATACCGTCACCACTGATTGGCCAGGAGGCGTATATGGTTCTCCCACGATAAGCGGCTCAAGAGCTGGTGGAAACATCGCAGTGTGTTGGGCTACTCTTTTGAGTTTTGGGCTCAAAGGTTATGTCGAGGCGACGAGAGATATAATCCACACTGCGAGATATATAGAAAAGGGGTATGTCACCTTAAAAACTACTTGGCTTTAGAATATTAACACGTTTTATTTCAGCCTGCGAAGGATGAAGGGTATATATATCTTTGGCCAACCTATTACCAGTGTTATTGCTGTAGGTTCGCACGAGTTTGAAATATATAGACTGTCCTCGGCTTTGGAAAAACTCGGTTGGAATCTTAACAATCTCCAATTTCCTTCAGCGTATGTTGAATGAGTATATAAATTTGTGGAAATTCATTTGAGTCCTTTTAGGTTTCATGTATGTGTTACACATCTACATACGCAGCCAGGTGTGGCTGATAAATTCTTAAACGATGTCAAAACATCACTGGAACAAATACTTAAAACTCCCGAAGTATCTGTAGAGGGAAAGGTAATTAGAATTCGTTGGAGTGGGTAAAGCTTTTGTTGTGATTTTATAAGTCGTTTCTGTGTTTCTGTGTGATATTTATTTTTAATTAATTAAAGAAATTTCCTTATTTTTTTAAACATAATTTCATGTTTTGAGATACCTTATTTGTTTAAGACGATAATTCCACCAATTTGGTATTTGGACACGAGTTGTATAGTTTATTCTGATAATTAACTTATATTTTACTTACCTGTCATAGTTTTTAACATGCGATCCTTAATTTTTTCTTCTTATTGACACGGTATCAGATTTTAACGTGGCCCAACAGGCTCAAGCAATGCAATTACAGGGATGTACCGTAGGTTATATCCAAGGGAGCGAATTTAATAATTTTAATTGTAAACCAAAATGTTACCACTGTTACGTTACTAGAGCACTGGTCTAAACACTGTAGCTTGTGATTAAGTCCATAGAAGGTTTAATTCCTTTACCACATCCGTAATTAAATAAATAATTATGTGATACGTATTTCGCCAGCGGAACTGGCATTTTCAATTGCACAATTTTTGTGGCAGGTCAAAATTGCATGTACCAGATGTGTTAAACAATTATAAATAGGAAAGAAAACAAAAGACTCCAGTATCGATTTGACTCTCAATGCAGATAACGACGATGCATCTTTTGCTAATCTATTAGATTAATGCAAGCGCTTGAAAATGAACGCTTCTACTAGTGAAATACGTATCATGTAATTATTTATTTAATTGCTGATGTGGTAAAAGGGTGAAACCTATGGATTGTTACGTTAATCCAGTAAATTGCGAAAAATGCAGCTAAATAAAATTCTTGTTAGAGCAAATTTAAATAGCAACCAAGTCATTAATTAAGCAATGATTTTATTAATTGAAGATGGATGTGTAGGATTTGTATGCATTAGCGGGCTCAGTGCATAAAGGGCACTTAAATATTAGTACCAATTATAACCAGAAAGCAGCAAAAAATATAATATATCGTAAACCGGTATCTGCAAAAAAAAACATATACCACGATTACAAATTTATTAGGCGTTTGAATGTACTTACCTAGGATATTAAAGAATCCCGAGGCAGATAAAGCACGAAGAAAAAAAAAACAGTTACATCAAGGCTAATTCATGCAGAAACTCAGCAAATTTTACAAAAACTAAGATCATTTATAGACAATGAAGGAGCCATTTTGAATGTGTTTTGTACCTTTTTATTTGTATTGTGTTTAAATAAAGTTTACCACTATGAGTTGAATTTTAGTCCTATTCACGATATCACGATAGTTATAATAAATTAATGAAATTGATAAGCTACCGATTTGAAAATATTAAAACGTCCAATCACTTCTGTTTTGGTCGGCCCCAAATTGGTCAAAACTTGGCAGAGCCTAAACTTTCAAGTTTAAACTTGAAATTTTCAAAAACAAAATCAATGTTTCAGTAAAAGTGTAAATTTATAAAACGAATTCGAGATTAAACTCTGAATTTGGATCTGAAGTTTGCAATTTTAGAAAGAAGCCTCTTAAGTTTAAACTGGAAGCATTCTCAGATAAGTTTAGATTCTTAGAAAAATTGCAGAAAAAATAAAAATATTCACAAATCTGTTATCTTCAACATTTGAGGCGTTATCACTTTGATTCAACGAAAACAACAACGAAAATGTACATAAAAGGGGATAAATTATAAGTACCATCCAAACGTTGTTTAATGTGCTTGGGCATTTGCACGATACTTGGTTTTTGTTAAGTGACATGTTCATGCATAAGAGACGATATTTGGTTGCCTTTTAAAAATAGTAATCTTCAAGACTTAATATTTATAGTGTAGGTCTCGCATATGTGCATCTATTACGTAACTTAGCTTGACCACGTTGAATCTGTATAATCCCGTGAAGCTTATTGCGTTTAGCTCGTTCATTAAAAGCCGAGGAAAATAAATACAATTTAATTTCTCCATTAGTGTCTAGTTAGCATCTAATAAAATTATATAAACCAATAAGTATCTCACTAAAGATGATAGCTTGACTATCGAAACGCATTAAAGCAACCTTTGTTGTGTTTTTGAATCTTTTTTGGTTTCAGGGGACATATTCTGTATTTCAATTTTTGAGATTGAAAATGTTTAAAAAATCAGATTTTTGCTGGAAAAAATCGCTTTTTTGGAGAAAAATCCAAAAAAACCTCAATTTTGAAAACGACAAATGTAGAGGAAGCGAGAATTTTGTAAGAGAAAAATTCAAAATTTTGGGAACAAGTCGAATTTCAAAAAAATACTCGAGCTTTCTAAATCTCGAAAGAGATAAAAATCAACATTTCACGAAGAAGGCAAAAAAGTTTCTCAAAATGTCCAATAAGTCAGATTATAAAAGCCCAGTGTTAAGAAATACAATAGAATTTTGAAAAAAAGTCAACATTTCAAGGAAAATGTTGACATTATAAGAAAATTACATAAAATTGAGAAGTAATTCAAATCAAAAGTCAAATTTTAATAGAAAAAAATCGAATTTTGTTAATAAAGTCTAAATTTGGAAAAAAGACCGATAATTTAAAAAAAAAACTCTCCAACTTTGGGAAAAGACGACTTTTGAGGAAAAAGTCGTTACTTTCAAAATAGAATTGAAATATTTCTGAAAAAGTTTAATTTCGAGAAAATTTGAGAATAAATTGGAAATTTTCAGAAAAAGCAGATTTGTATTTCAATTTTTAAACCAATGAGATATATCAAAACATAAAAATAGGCAATTCTTGGTTCTTTTATTTTGGGGCACCAACGGGGATATTAAAAATCTGATCTTAAGAAAATATCGACCTCAAAATTAGACAACTTTTCTGTAATTTAACCTACTCTGTATGAATAATACTTTGGATCACCTGCCCGCTCCTAGCGAACCTGTCTGCCATAGTGTTCGATAAAAAATGTAAAATAATAAATTCAAGATTTTTAGTTTTTTTTTCGAATAACTCAAGTATTAACTTCAGTTTCTTTTTTGTATTTACAAATGGTGTTTGACAAAGTTGGGTATTTTGGTGGCCAACAAAATTGTTGGCCACCAAAATACGCAACTTTGTCAAAATTTAACCAACATGGTCGTAGCCTTTCAAGTAAATAATATTTCAATGGTGACGGTTGATAAATTGACAAACTGTATAAAGACTTAATTTTAAATGGCATAATTTACATTTCAAACCTTTTTTTCTTTTTTTAGATTGCTTTATATGGAGTGGCCCAGAGTATACCGGACCGATCAATTGTGGGAGACTTCACTCGCACCTTTTTAGATTCGATATTTTATGTACCGAAAAAAATAGCTGGAATGTTGTTTATTAAAATTTGAATGTATATGTATTTGAGGGGAAGCTTAATATATTTTATTACATGTTCTTCGTTTGATTGAAATTTTTTGTTCCTACTCGTAGGAACCCATGGGTTCTACTACGTCGTAGTAGAACCCATTTTGGTGGAACGCAGCGGTCCTTGGTTATTTTAAAAAATTGAAATACAAATCTTGTCCCCTGAAACCAAGAAAGATTAAAAACCAGAGAGCAACATCTGTTGCCTTTTTTAATCTTTCTTGGTTTTAGGGGACAAGTTTTGTATTTCAATTTTTAGTAGAACCTATTTTTCGTCAGTCAAAAGGAACTTTGATGTATAATAATTGAAGAGACGGTTAAGCAAAAAAGTATAAATAGGTATTAATTATCGTCGTTGCCGTGGAAAAATCTATGTGCTGAAATGTGAATTTTAAAAGAGCAGAAAAACATATCGTTGCAGTGAAAAAATTTGCTATGTGCACCTTTTTATAAAGATAGGTTCTTTTCGTAATCTAATAAGGATTTAATGTTTCCTTCCAAATAAATGTTAGTATTAGGGAACCCGCCACTGTGCCACTGTCTTCCCCACATAGAATGTGCCACATGTGATTCAAACCCAAGATCTCGAGCCACATGAAGGAACAAGGGGAAGAAGGCAGTCGAGAATGAGCCGAGTTGATATCAAGAGCATATGTAGAAGAGAGTAATAAAGCGTGTGTGTTGAGTAAATTATCTGTTATTGCATCGACAATTAATTAGATTTAATTATTAGAGTTTACATAAATATATTTTTCTGCTCTCCTGTAAAATTTACATTTTAGCACATAGAAGATTTTTCCACAACAGTGACGTTATGCATATTGATATTATGTATTTCCACGATGTACATTTAATGCATAGTATAATAATTTTTAATTATTTTGTATGTTTTCTCTCTGAAGATGATAGCTTGGCTGTCGAAACGCGTTAGAGCAACCTTTGTTGTGTTTTTTAATCTTTCTTGGTTTCAGAGGACAAGTTCTGTATTTCAATTTTTGAAGATAACCAAGGACCAGTCCGTTACATCAAAATTATTTTATACTCGTAACAGACTTAAAGTTCTTATCCTTAAAAAAAAATGAAAATGTAAGCTGACCGCGTGGGAGGTCTGACGGTTAAGGGATTATGACGGTAAATCGAGGTGCTATAATCGACGTTTTAATAGCCAAGTTTCTATTGTATATTATTAGTTTATTACCTAAGAAAGCTATATTTTCCTTTTTTTCGACCCCTTACCGCACAAGAAAAAATGAAAAACAAATTGTAACTACTTTGGTTTTCCCATTTTACTGTATTTTGCTTGTAACTGTCATTTATTATTTTCTTTTGTTGCTGACTAGGGATGTAACGAATGTTGGTTTTTCCCACATTTACGAATGCGAATGCTCCCACATTCGCGAATGCGAATGCTCCCACATTCACGAATGCGAATAGCTCCCACATTTGCGAATGCTCCCACATTTGCGAATGCCCCCACATTTGCGAATGCTCCCACATTTGCGAATGCGAAATGCTCCCACATTTGCGAATGCGAATGTTGGCTGTTTCACTACCACTTGAAGAATTTTGTGAGAAACTTTTCCAGAATAAAAAATATTTCTTATACAGTTTTTATTCTCATTTAAATTTTGACATCATCTCGTAATTTACAAAAAATATTTTTCTCTAAATTTCGTAAAATTCCCAAAATTTTTACGCTTTTGTTAAGATTTTAATCTAATTTAAAAAAAATAAACAAATTCGGCGAAAACGCCGAATTTTGGTTAAAAAACTCAATTTCAAGCAGAAATTTAGTCGAAACTTCGAGAATAAGGCTAATTTTGAGAAACAGGTTGAATTTCCAGACTCAAAATTTCAAAAAAAACGCTGAAATTTTTATAAAATATTTAAAATTTTAAAAGAATAAAGTAGAATTTTGAGTATTAAGTCGTAATCAAAAAAAGGAATTTAATTTAAAAAATCAGTTTTGGTATAAAGCTGGAATTTCAGGAAATCAAACTTAATATAAAAACCTGACTTTTTGAAAAAATGTGCTCGAAAAATATTTCGAGAAAAAGACGATTTTCTAAAAGTTTCTAAACCCGAATATTGAAAAAAATATCAAATTTCGAGGAAAATATCAAATATCGAGGAAAAAAGATTGACGTTTTGAGAAAAAGATTGACGTTTTGAAAAAAAGATCGACATTTTGAGGAAAAACGTCGAACATTAGTAAAAAGTTGAAATTTCCCAAGAAAGTCAAAATTTCGAAAAAACCCAAATATTGAAAAAAAATATCAAAATTTCGAGGAAAAAAGGTTGACGTTTTGAGAAAAAGATCGACATTTTGAGAAAAAACGTTGAAATTTCGAAAAAAACACAAATATTGAAAAAAAATATCAAAGTTTAGAGAAAAAAAGATTGACCTTACTGAGAAAAAAGATCGACATTTTGAGAAAAACGTCGAAATTTAGTAAAAGGTTAAAATTTCCCCGAGAAAGTCGAATGTCGAAATTTCGAAAACAACCCAAATATTGAAAAAAGATAACAAAATTTCGAGAAAAATATCAAAATTTCGAGGAAAAAAGATTGACCTTCTGAGAAAAAGATTTGACATTTTGAGAAAAACGTCGAAATTTAGTAAAAGTTAAAATTTTCCAGAGAAAATCGAATGTCGAAATTCGAAAAAAAACCCAAATATTGAAAAAAAAATATCAAAATTTCGAGAAAAATATCAAAATTTCGAGGAAAAAAAAGATTGACCTTCTGAGAAAAGATTGACATTTTGAGAAAAACGTCGAAATTTAGTAAAAAGTTAAAATTTCCAGAGAAAATCGAATGTCGAAATTTCGAAAAAAACCCAAATATTGAAAAAAATATCAAAATTTAGAGAAAAATATCAAAATTTCTGAGGAAAAAAGATTGACGTTTTGAGAGAAAAAGGATCGACATTTTAAAAAAAACCTCGAATTTAGTAAAAAGTTAAAATTTCCCAAAGAAAGTCGAATGTCGAAATTTCAAAAAAAAACTCAAATATTGAAAAAAAATATCAAAATTTCGAGGAAAAAAGATTGACGTTTTGAGAAAAAGATCGACATTTTGAGAAAAACGTCGAAATTTAGTAAAAAGTTAAAATTACCCAGAGGAAAGTCAAATTTCCGAAAAAAGGGCGAATTTTGGGCAAAATTTCAGAAGAAACGTCGAAATGTCAAGAAAAAAAGTCGATATTTCTTGACTGAATATTTATTTTTTAACCCTCCCAATGTAACATCAGAAAATATCCACTATTGAGATAAATTGCGAAATTTCGATATTAAGGTCAAAATTTCGAGAAAAACGTCGAAATTTGAGAAACAAAAAACGAAGTTTCGAGAGAAATTTCGAGAAAAAAATCGTAATTACAGAAAAAAGTCGAAATTTCGAGAAAAAAGAAGTCCGAAATTTTGAGGAGAAAAAAGTCCAAATTTGAGAAAAGGCGAAATTTCGATAAAAAAGAAGAAGTGCGAAATTTCGATAAATAAGACGAAATTTAGAGAAAAAAGTCGAAATTTTGAGAAAAAGAGTCGAAATTTGATGTGAACATCATGTACACGAGCAAATATTGGGACATATTTTAGAATTACGTATTTTTTGTTTAGAATTAATTTATTGCACAAAATTGACAGACAAGATAACAAATATTTATCAAACATCCGGAAAGCGAATAGATTAAAGAAAATATTTTTAGTTTATAAGTAGCATTCTTTATTATTTCAGCATTGTTTATTAATAATCTAGAAAACCTGATATGGTACGATGAAATATTAGTAACATTTTATCAGCATATGATGTCTTATTAGTACATTGCAAAAATATACAATTACGAAAAGCTAAATTTACAACAATATAAAATAAATTAATAGTTAATAGTTATCAAAAATAAATAGGGTTATATTTACTAAAATTCTGAAACATATAGGAACATCTATAACTTTAAAACTGGTTGATTGTACTATTAACAAGATTTAATCATTAACTCTCGAAGGGAGGTAAACCAAAAAGTTCTGGTTCATGTCTTCAAGTGATTCCAAAACCAAAGTAGCTGGTTTTCTTAATTCGGCGCCAACTTCCTTTGGGAGGGACCATTACCGCTTGCATGCCTGCATCTATAGACTCCTCTTATTCCATTTGGTGGCATCTTCAAACACTAGACACTGCAAACAACATTAGTCTTTAAACATACTTGTATTCATTTGCTGATATGGTAAAGGAGCGAAACTTTATATGGATCTTGTATTAAAATAAAATGAGTTGCATATTAAACTCTAAATCTAGTAGCTGACAAGGATTCCTAATGCATAGAATCAATAAGATTGAACATTTATTAGATTCGAGTTTGGAAACCAAATACCGGTTTCGATCTTGTTAGATCTCGTCAGTTCATGCAGGCCCCCTACAGGCGCGTGTATAGTGGACTCATAAGGTAGCTGAACTACCAACAGTTTTGAAACACTGCCATCTATGCAAGCGGTTGGTCTTTAGGAAAGTTCACTGAAGACAAGGATTCTAATGCACAGGCCAATAAGTTTGACATTAATTAGATTCTAAGTGGTTTAATTAAACAATGTGAATTAATTAGACAATTGTTGCTGCCCGAGATCTGCTTGGAAATAAGGTGGTTACAACTCACGCAGTATTAATCTTCGAACCGATAATGCGCAACAGTATTAATTACCAAAATTAAAGTAAGTAAGGCGTTACTTCGAGATTATTACTCTAATCCGCAATTACCTATCTGGTGATGGTTTGTCTGGAAATCTCGAAGCGCAAATCAGAAAAATGTCGGGCCGCCGGTTTCCCATGTTTGACTTCAGTGTCGGTACTTCCACATACAATATGATGAAATAATTTGAATACATCCTGATGATCTTGAGTTTTCAATTCATGGATTCTTCCGGGATGAAGTAGCCACAGCTATCGGGACGTTGTGCTTACTTAAGTGCTTTACCAGTTTTGCTGCCCCCTGTAAATAAAAAACTTACCCTACCACCGTATATTTTTACCTAGTGCCCTTCCTAGGCAGTTACACTTTTTATATTTGTTTGAATACTGTAAATAAAGCAATGAAACTGATAAGGCAGAGGGTATTATAGCCACAATTGTTGGCACTTGTGACACTTGGAAGCCTCCCATTTTCGTAAAAAATCTGATGCAGGTTCACTATCCACGCTGAAGTGACTAGTGAGTTCACATTAGTCTCAATTTTCTAGTCAAGTCTTTGATGCTTTATTCGTAAGCCAAAATCTGTTTTCTGTTTCAAACAACATCACCTGTTTCAATCAAGAATGTCGAAAAGCCCGTCATTAGTCAACCGAAGATGATTCAAAATCTTACTCTAGTCAGAGACTATAATTCTTTATGAATTCTCTAAAGAGTGAATAACGTCATTTTCAAAGTTGAGCTGCTTCCCAAGGCAACTACTTTGAAGCAGCCAGAGAATTACCAAATCAATTTACCAAGTCAGCCATTACTTTATTTACCATTTTGTAAATTAATCAAGAAATTGAAATAAGTTTAAAAAATATTATGTTGTATCAGATGTATCTATCCATTTTAAGGTAAATCTCGTAAGAGTTTCTTATTAATGAATTTGTCGGGCGTGTATGTACATAAAAGCATCTAGCAAGTTACAAGCTTTGCTGCCAGATATTAAGTGTACAAATAAAGCTACTCCTGTTTTGTCCTAAATGATTGAAAAAAGTAACATTGAATAATACTTACCTAGTATAGGTTTTAGGAGTTTAGGGAAATTTTATTTTGTAATGTAATGGTTATGGCGGGGCTCTGAAAAGAATGAATATGTGCAAAAGCCACCAACACGACAAAACAAAAAGATTCAATGGGTAATTACCAGGCATCAGTACCGGATGACCAATTAATTTACGCACCCTTTCCTTGTACGTTTTTAAAAACTCTTCAGGTGTTATAGGTAAATCTAGTTCGGTCACTGCAATTTTCGCTGTGTCGTGTTCGGGAGGGTGCCCAGGATTTTCAACTTGATTGACGTCGTATAAATTTTCCATACTCCATTGCTATTTCGCTCATTACTTTATCATACATTGATTCTGATTCTAAAATTTAAAAAATTAAAGAATATTTAATAATCTAACGAAATTTAGTAGTGAGAAATCTCTTAAAAGATATACTTTTTGGAGCTGGATCCTGTCAAGCTAAAAAGGTTCATTTGAAATACTGTCCCCTGAAACCAAGAAAGATTAAAAAACACAACGCGCTTCGATAGCCAAGCTATCATCTTCGGAGAGATACTGTATCCTGAAATCTGAAGCTTTAGAGCGACCTTTGTTGTGTTTTCAAACTTCCTTTTCGGTTCAATTCCGGTTCGAAGCCCTGATAAATACCGCGTCCGTTGATTGAATATAGTATTCAATCAACCGCCGCGTCTGAATTTACAGCATTACAATTGGGGTTTTCAGATGACTGTCAAGCTAATAATATTCCTTTGAAATACAAATCTTGTCCCCTGAGACCAAAAAAGATTTAAAAACACAACAAAGGTTGCTCTGACGCGTTTCGATAGTCAAGCTATCATTTTGTATCTCTCTGAAGTCTAAACCGTTAGAGTAACCTTTGTGGTATTTTTTAATCTTTTTTGTTTTCAGGGGACCTAGATTTGTATTTCAGTTTGAGAGATAACCAAGGATCAGTCCGTTCCACCAAAAATATTCCTTTGTTTTTTAAAAAAGGCCTCATTTGCGGATTTTGGAAGTAATACAAATAAATGGAAATTTCTCAAGGACTTACAGAGGAAAGTACCAACCATCTTCTTGAAATCGAGTTTAGAAAGTTTGGAGTTTAAACCCAAGCAACACTGAATGATATATAAACGTTTTTAAAGTTGAAATAAACGCGATTTAATTAATAAACGCTTCTTATACTAATCAATGTTGCTTGGGAAGGTACCATACAATCTGGGTCAGGCAAGAATAATTGTCTTTTCGGGGCTTAAACGATGCGATAATTTTACGCTAAATAAAATAGTGAAAACCGTAATTTTATACAGCTAATACTAGGAAGATATCTAACGTTAAAGACAATGATGCAATCGGAAAAATTTTCAAAAAAAAAGTTAAGCGCAATCTTCTTGACCTAAGGTATCTTTCAAAGTCAATGTAAAATTTAACGAGGAATCTAAAAATGGAATATTATATAGGACGCCCCATTTAATAAAAAAACTAAAGTTGGTTAGCGCTCGAGGTCAAACCGAACACCTGTACAGTTGAAAATGTTTTAGAGATCCACAATGAAATTGTGAAATGAAATGAAAGGTCACAATGAAAATAGACCTTTTGTTAAACAAATTTTTTCTAAAGTAACTCACAACGAAACTATGGAATTTTTATTTCTTAAGTGGGACACTATACGTAACGAAATTTCACAATATTACTCAAAAATGTCATAATATTTCAAATTATTAGTTAACACTTGATTATACCCGCAAATTCCAAGTCGATAAAAACTACATTGGTTAGACAATCAAATATTATTCGTTTTCGGAATAACTTACCAATTAATAATCCATCCATGTCAAAGATGACATGGGTAACTTTTTTAAAACAACATTTTTTAAACCGCTGACCTCGTTTTTCTCTGAACTAGGAAATACCACTCAATGAATGAACGACCGAGTCGACCTAGGAGTCTTTTTTATAGATAACGATTGAGCATAAGAGTGTGACGTAAGAGCGAGTAACCTTGACGTATCGAAAAAAGTTGGCATGAATGTATGGAATATTTTGGAAAGCCTGCTTCGATTATTGGATGAATAAATTTTGGAATTAGTGCCCAAACGAAGAAAAAAAATATTTTCCATTCACTGTATCCCTCTATAGTTGAGCTTTAAGCTCGATTAATTTCTTGAATTTAGGGTTTTAAGATCCACAATAACGAGTGGAATTTTAACCGCAAATTCCGTTTCTGATAAAGATATCAAATACGAGACTTTTCCCTAATTGTATTCTGCTGAAATCGATATATAACTGTTACACTCGTCGATATTAAAACTGTGTACGCGTATAAAAATGGAAACTGACTGAATTGTGTATCAAGCGCACCTCAAACCGCTAGGTTTATCTCTGCACACAAGAAGACTATAATAATAATAATAATTAGAGTCTTTTGCTCGCACAGTTCTTATGTATAATGTAGGCGTAGAATAAGACAGGGATTTTAGAACAGTTAACCTCTAAGGGGGTGAACAGGGACGTTAAAGTAAGCTTTCTCTCTACTTCTATCAAAATGGCAGGAATTGTGTTTTCCATATTATTTTTATTATTACTATTATTAACAATTTAATAATTTTTCAGTAGCAATTGACAAAATATAAAAGAAAAAAGAATAAAAGAAATTGACATTTCTACTTAGAAAGAAGAAATTTATACTTATAAAAGGATCAGTGGCGTGTCGTGGCTTTTATGAATGAAAAAGCTGATCTGAAGCGAATGCGATTTCAATTTTAAAACGTTTTAAACAATTAATTACAATTTTGCTTACCTACATCAATTAGCAAATGTATGTAGGTTAGAATGGAGAAGGTGTTAAGCCGTGTTATTTCTTTTACTTTTTTGTACTTATCCCAACATAATTTTTTTTTGGTACAAAATAAATTAAAATTACACTTGTCCTAGCCCAGGGGTCGGCAAACTTTTAAACCGAAAGAGCCAACCGCAATAAAAAATTGATTTGTGGAATTTCAAAGAGCCAGAAATTCTTATTTTGAAATTAAATCAGATAAATCACACAAAATATGGGACAGAGAGAGAGACTCCCCTGACTCATGTAGTCAAATGAAAATATATTCAGCCCAAAAGACCTTTTATTACTCAAAATTTGGATCTTTACTTCAAAATTTGTCTTTTTTTTTTTCGCAATTTCGACTTTTTTAACTCTTTTCTATTTTAGTCGTATTTTTTAATATCTATTTTACGGCTAAAATTAACCTTACCATAAAATTTCCTTTCTTCTCAAATCCCGACAATTTTTTTTCTAATTCGACTTATTTCTTTAAAATTTATCTTTTACCGATTTTTTAATAAGACACTAAAAATTTGAAATAATTGGAGATGTTAAGTAAAATAGTTTTTGACGATCTCCAGCTTTTTAAAAGTTTTCGTTTTTCGAAATTTAAATCAATTCTCAAATTTCACTTTCTTCCAAAATTACATTTTTACAACTTTTGTTTTAAATTGCGGTTTTTTTTCTAGAAACTTTCTACATTCCTTTTAAAATTCGTCCTTTTATTAAATTTCGGCATTTTCCCCCAAAATCGACTTTAACTAGATATTTAAAATTTTATTTATTTTCTACAAATTTGAACTTGTTACGAAAAATTCGGTTTTGTTTCGAACTTTCGATTTTTAAAATTCGACAATTTATTGTTTCTGCAAACTGCAATTTTTTCGACGAAATTTATTTGCACATTTTCAAAATGTTCGACTTAATCTGAAACTTTGCACTTTTACTGGGAAATTAGGACCTTCAAGGCTTTTCTCGAAATTTCCATATTCTTTTTAAAATTCGTTTTGCAAATTTAGCCATTTTGCTCAAATTTTGAATTTTACTAAACATTTAAACTTTTATTCTTCATGGTAGACCCTTATTGACCGGAAATATTATGTTTTTTTTCAATTTATTTAACATTTCTTCGGCCCAGTTTGGAAATATTTAAATTTTTATGGTTTGTTGACAATTTTCTAAACAGTTTTGAAATGCGACTACGTGATATTTAAATTTATTGAAAACTGTTTAGAAAATTGTCAACAAACCATAAAAATTCAAATATTTCCAAACTGGGCCGAAGAAATGTTAAATAAATTGAAAAAAAACAAAAAAAATTTAAACTTTTATTTATTTTCTACAAATTTGGACTTGTTTCGCAAGATTTCGTTTTTTTCGAAATTGTGACTTAAAAATCGACATTTTTTTTGTTTCTGTAAGCTACGATTTTTTCGACGAAATTCGTCAATTTTCAAAATGTTTGACTCGATCTCAAAATTTAATATTTTCTCTTAAAATTTGACCTTTCTTTAAAGTACAGGATATACTTCTTCCGGGATTGGACCGTGTCAAAGAACTACTAAAAGTGTTCTGTTGGAACACTAAAAGTGTTCCAACAGACTTCCGGATTGGACCGTGTCAAATAACTACTAAAAGTGTTCCAACAGAACACTTTTAGTAGTTCTTTGACATGGTCCAATCCCGGAAGAAGTATATCCTGTACTGATTCTGGCCGTGGAAGCCTTTGTTATCAAAACGACGAATTTTGAGATAAAAATTCGAAATTTTAAGAAAGTCGTATTTTGATATAAAACGTCGAACTTTAGAATGAATTCGACATGTCTAAAGAAAAAGAGAATTTTGTGAAAAACTGCGCATTTTGAGAAAAAAAATTTGGAAAAAGTGTCGAAATTTTGAGAAAGTGTCGAAATTTTGAGAAAGTGTCGAAATCTCGAAGACTAATTTTCAATAAAAAATACAAATTTATGGAAAAAGGCTCCCGCAGTTGGGAACATAAATTTGCTGTTTGATGTATGATACAAGGGGGGAGCAAACGTCCCCCCCTGCCATATTGTAGCGAGTTAATAGGAAAAGAAAACAAGTTAAATTTAAAAATTTCATGAGGTGGGACCAGATAAATTGCTGGGGTTAGTTATTATCTTCAAAAATGTTGTTAGTTACGCTACCCATGGGCCCCCAACACTCATGATATGGATCTCTCAAGGGTCCAATCCCAGAAGAAGTATATCCTGTACTGATTCTGGCCGTGGAAGCCTTTGTTATCAAAACGACGAATTTTGAGATAAAAATTCGAAATTTTAAGAAAAGTCGTATTTTGATATAAAAAGTCGAACTTTAGAATGAATTCGACATGTCTAAAGAAAAAGAGAATTTTGTGAAAAAATGCGTATTTTGAGAAAAAAATTTGGAAAAAGTGTCGAAATTTTGAGAAAGTGTCGAAATCTCGAGGACTAATTTTCAATAAAAAATACAAATTTATGGAAAAGGCTCCCGCAGTTGGGAACATAAATTTTCTGTTTGATGTATGATACAAGGGGGAGCAAACGTCCCCCCCTGCCATATTGTAGCGAGTTAATAGGAAAAGAAAACAAGTTAAATTTAAAAATTTTATGAGGTGGGACCAGATAAATTGCTGGGGTTAGTTATTATCTTCAATAATGTTGTTAGTTACGCTACCCATGGGCCCCCAACACTCATGATATGGATCTCTCAAGGGTCCAATCCCAGAAGAAGTATATCCTGTACTGATTCTGGCCGCGGAAGCCTTTGTTATCAAAACGACGAATTTTGAGATAAAAATTCGAAATTTTAAGAAAGTCGTATTTTGATATAAAAAGTCGAACTTTAGAATGAATTCGACATATCCAAAGAAAAAGAGAATTTTGTGAAAAACTGCGCATTTTGAGAAAAAAAATTTGGAAAAAGTGTCGAAATTTTGAGAAAGTGTCGAAATCTCGAGGACTAATTTTCAATAAAAAATACAAATTTATGGAAAAGGCTCCCGCAGTTGGGAACATAAATTTTCTGTTTGATGTATGATACATGGGGGAGCAAACGTCCCCCCCCCTGCCATATTGTAGGGCGTTAATAGGAAAAGAAAACAAGTTAAATTTAAAAATTTTATGAGGTGGGACCAGATAAATTGCTGGGGTTAGTTATTATCTTCAAAAATGTTGTTAGTTACTCTACCCATGGGCCCCCAACACTCATGATATGGATCTCTCAAGGGTCCAATCCCAGAAGAAGTATATCCTGTACTGACTCTGGCCGTGGAAGCCTTCGTTATCACCTTTCTTTAAAATTCACAATTTTTCTCGAAAATGGAAGTTGTATCAACATTGTCTTTACTTTCGAAATTATTTGACCAATTCTATCAAATTTCGAATTTATCTGAACATTTGGCGATATTTTTTTATTTCATGTTCCCGAAATTACAATTTATGCTCAAAATTTAACTGTCACTGAAAAAATGCAAATTTTTTATTTCCCCCTTCTCTGAAAAACTTCGACTTCTGAAAAAGCTCGACAAGTTTTAATTTTTACAATTTCTATTGTCGAAATTTTACAATTTTTCACAAAATTTAAATTTGTCTAAACATTTTCAAATTTGTCTAAATTTGAAGACTTTTTCTAAAATTTTGCTTTATTTTGTAAACTTTTGACGAAATTCAATTTCTTCGAATATTTTTTTCAAAATTAAGCTTTTTCTGGTAATTTTAACCTTTATTTCGAATAAAATTCATCTATTTTCAAATCTCAAAATTTGATTTTTTTCTTAACATTTCGTTCAACTATCTCAAGTTTTTAAATTTGTTCTGCGAATTTCAATCTATTGTCAAAATTCGAAGATTGTTTTTTAAGAACCTTTGACGAATTCATTTTTTTCGAAATTTCTTCTTTCGAAATTAAGCTTTTTCTGGAAATTTTCGACGAAATTCATTCATTTTAAAATGTCAAAATTTGATTTTTTTCTTAACATTTCGTTCAACTATCTCAAATTTTTAAATTTGTTCTGCGAATTTCAATCTATTGTTAAAATTCGAAGATTGTTTTTTTAAGAACCTTTGACGAATTCATTTTTTTCGAAATTTCTTCTTTCGAAATTAAGCTTTTTCTGGAAATTTCGACGAAATTCATTCATCTTAAAATGTCAAAATTTGATTTTTTTTTAAATTTGGGTTTCTATGGGAAATTTTGAGCATTTTTTAAAATTCAATACTTTTCTTGAAACTGGAAATTCTATCGACATTACCTTTTTTTCGAAATTGTTTTACCAATTTTCTCAAAATTCGAATTTATCAGAAAATTTTGATTTTTTTTTTTCGTTTTGTTCTCGAAATTTCAATTTCTGTTCAAAATTTCAATTTCTTTTCAAAATTTAAATTTCTCTAGAAAATTGCAAATTTTTTAACGAAATTTTAAGCAATTCTTACCCTTGAAATTTTTTCCAATAATCTGACTTATCTTTTTCTCTGAAAAACTTCGACTTTTTTAAACTTCGACAATTTTTTAAGCTTCCAGTTTCTTTTACAATTCATCTCTTTGATATTTCATAGATTTTTCAAAAAAATTCAAATTCGTTTAAAAATTTCAGGTTTTAATTTGTTCTGGGTTTTAATCTATTGTCGAAATTATCTTTTTTTTAAAGTTGTACCTTTTTTTGAGAACTTTTGATAAATTCTCTTCCTTTTTCTCAGTTTGTTCGAAATCTTTTCCTTTTTCTTAATTCATTTGAAGTCTTTTTTTTCTCAATTTATTCGAAATATCTTCTCAATTTTCCGGAAGTCGATTTTTTCGAAAAGTCTTCCTTTTACCGAAAATTCGGCTTTTTCTGGAAATTTTAGCTTTTATTTCGATATTTGCTGTTACAGATTTTTTCTCACAAAAGTAATTCAGCTTTTTTTTCACGAAATCTTAAGGGTGTAGAAAATTTACACATAAAAAAGTAAAAACCATAAGAAAAATATTTTTTAGAAATTTCGACTCCCCAAATTAGTCTTTTTTACAAATTTCATGTGTTTTTCCAAATGTTAATACAAATTAAGCAAAAATTTCGGAAAAAATACTTCTTGAAATTTTAGCAAGAAGTAAAAATTCTTAGAAAACTATTTTTGAAAATTTCGACTTCTGTAGGTCACTTGTTTGACGAGTATTCATTTTCTGAGTGTCCATTCAAGCTTTTTAGAGGAATGTAAAGAGCCGCGGTTTGCCGACCCCTGCCCTAGCCTACAGTATTTCTTTTAATGATGACAATAGACGCGTAACGGCCGTACAATGAACTTGGCCTAGATGAGGTCATCAGAATTTACACTCCCAATTCGGAGATGGCGCTGAAGCTGAATTTAAATTTATAGATTTCTTTATTATCGACTAATTAAAGGCAGGACCAGCGGGAAATTTGAATTCAATTATTTGGAATGTGTTATCCATTTTTCTTGCAAAAAATTCTTCGATCAAATGTGGGACCATTTGAGGCGAAGTATTTTCACAACAAAAAATAGTACACAAAGAATTGACATTTCTACTTAGAAAGAAGAAATTTATACTTATAAAAGAATCAGTGGCGTATCGTGGCTTTTATGAATGAGGAAGCTGATCTGAAGCGAATGCATTTTATTTCCGATTTCAATTTTAAACAGCTTTCCAATTAGAATTTTGCTTTCCCGTTATGTATTCATTCTTAAAAAAGTCGAAATTCTGAATAAAGTCAAAATTTTCAAAGTAGTTCACAATGTTAAAATATATATCCAAATTTTAGACAATTGAAATTTTTTAAATAAGTCCAAAAATTGAAACACAGAACTTGTCCCCTGAAACCAAGAAAAATTAAAAAACACAACAAAGGTTGCTCTAACCGCGTTTCGACAGCCAAGCTGTCATCTTCAGAGAGAAATTTGTCGAAACGCGTTAGAGCAACCTTTGTTGTGTTTTTTAATTTTTCTTGGTTTCAGGGGACAAGTTCTGTGTTTCAATTTTTGAAGATAACCAAGGACCATTCCGTTCCATCAAAAAAATAAGTCCAAAGAAAAAGAAAACATCAAAACTTTGGAGTCACGATTTGAAGACTCGACATTTTTAAAAAGGTCCAAATTTCTAAAAAATATCTTCGTTCTTAAAAAATTATGAAAGACGAAATTTTGAGAAAGTTTAATATTTAAAATAACTCGAATTTTTCAAAAAAATAAGTTCAAATTTTTAAATAGCTCGAGTCAAGTTCATGTTTCAAAAAGGGTGGAAATTTCCACAAGTTAAAATCTCGAAAATGACATTTTAAAAAAATATCCGGGACCCAGTTCGAATATATTTAAATTTTTGGTAATTTCTAGATTATCAGCTTTCATAAATTGAAATACAGAATTTGTCCTTGAAACCAAGAAAGTAATCTTTCTTGGTTTCAGGGGACAAGTTCTGTATTTCAATTTTGAAGATAACCAAGGGACCAGTCCTTTCCACCTAAAAAAAATCAACTTTCATGACTAAAAATTTAAATATTTCCAAACTGGGGTCGCAGAAATGTTAAATCAAATTAATAAACCAAGTCGAAATTTTCGAAAAATGGAATTTTCAGCGGAAATCAAATTTACAAAGTCTAAATTTACAAAAAAGGAGATTTCGACAAAAAAAACGCATAATTTTGAAACAAGACAAAAATGCTTACATTTCGAAAAAAGAATTCTAAAATTCAAAATTTTCAGTAAATCACAAATTTGAATTTTTTTTTAAAAAGATCGATATTTTTTAATACAGTTAGACTTGAGAAAAAATCCAAATTTTAGATGATTGAACTTAAAGAAAATCAAAAATTTTTAAAAATAAGTATTATTTTTGACAGTTTTAAATTTTTCAAAAAAGTTAACATTTTAAAAAATCCAAATTTTAGATGATCGAACTTGGAGAAAGTCAATAGTTTGAAAAAAATAAATTAAATTTTTAAAATTTTTAAGTTTTCAATTAAGTTAACATTTTAAAAAATCCAAATTTTAGATGATAGAATTTTGCAGAAGATTGAAAAAATAGATTATTTTTTAAAATTTTTTAAGTTTTCAAAAAAGCAGTCTTGAGGGACAGCCGCTTTTCAAACCACGTTTTTGAAATATACTGACTTTTTGAAATAACCAATTTTCCAATTCAAAAGAGTTTCGCCTCTGGTATGGTGGACATACTGAGTTACCTGTGCTTTGATGTTTTTGAAATTGGCCTTTTTCTTTTTTTGCATATTCCCTCTATTCCTTATTCATCTATTTTCTTTCTTTGTTCCTGAAGAAGCGCCCTACGATGGTGGGGCGAAACGTCGAACACTTTTTAGTAGTTCTTTGACACGGTCCAATCCTGAAAGAAGTATATCCCTGTACTGACTTTGGCCGTGGAAGCCTTCGTTATCATAATCTATGATCATCTTGGGTAGAAAAAAAAAACAGAAAATTTAACAGGAATAAATTTTATTTATACAAGAGAAAACAAAAGATTAAAATTATGGAATACATTCTGTTGATAATTACCTGGTGGCCATTTTAGCTGTCTGCCTCCAAGAACATGGAGCATGCAAGTGATAAACAGATTGGCAACCATCTTTACCATTATTAATTACCACGTCGATATCCTTTAGGGAGCTTATCTTATAGCAAGTTTTGAACTGTCAACATTAACCTCGCCAAGAAGCTAAACAAAGTAAATGTGTACCCAACAGTGAATACCCGTAATATGGCAATTTGGTGGTAAAAAGTTGTAAAAATCTTCATAGAATTGAAACATATCTTGTCCTCAGCTTAGCTGTCGAAAGGCGTTGAGAGCAACCTTTGTTGTGTTTTTGAATCTTTCTTGGTTTCAGGGGACAAAATTTGTATTTCAATTTTTGAAGATAACTAAGGACCAGTCCATTCTATCAAAAATATCTTCATAAGTACTGGAATTGCAGGAAATAATGATTGTCGAATTGTCATCTTGTAAGTAAAACTGCAACATTTATTATCAATTTTTGTTAATTATTATAAGACATTAAATTTCACAAGTTAAAATTTTTGTTCTTGTTTTGATTATTATTACTAGTTTATTATTTTGTTTAAAGCTACCTGAAACAGATTACTGAAATAAAGAACGCAAATCAATTTCTATGAAATAAAAAACAATGTCGTTAAATGGTTTTTTTCTCAAAAATGTTGTACACAGTTGTGGAGTTTGTGTCGCCCCAAGTATAAGGTCGGTACTGCTTTGTTCTCCACAGATTTTCTGTTTGCTTTAAAAAAAGGAAATACTTTAGGGATAATTCCCTTCGAGAAGTACACATTGACAATTGATGAATTGATGCGTTGAGTTAAATTGATGCTGTATAAATTGAAATTGAAAATAACAAATTCCATATAACAATATGACATTAGGCGAACTAAACTAAAACTACTTTGAAAACGCGACTAATTGTCTAACTGTTTAATCTATAGTAGCAAAAACTCTAAAAATTACCGATTTGTCTTCTTCTGAAGCCTCATCCAACGTTGGAATCCTTTTCTTTGGTATCACTAAAAAATGAGTTGGTGCCTGTGGGGTTCGCATCAGTAAAGGCCAAAACCTTATGCATTTTCATATAAAATATTGGCTGGAATTTGTCTGGATATTATTTTATCAAAAACAGTCTCTTCATTCTTTTTATATGTAGCTTTTTGTGCGTTTTCTACTTCCGAAGACATCTAATTAATAAAACTTGTTAACATCTTTAGATTTAAAATAAAAAGCAAAATCCACAATCCGTTTTATGTGAAACGCTTATCCTCGTATTTTGTATAAATTGTTGACGCAAAACGTTTCTATAAATAGTTAAAAATGACATATTTTGTTTTTTCTTTTGTTAAATTCCCAAAAAAATAATCAAAACAGAAATCAGCTGTTAAAGCAATAAAACGTCAAATAGATTATTAGGTTAGGGGATGATCGATATTCATCGATGTTTAGTGAAAAAAACATCGATGTTTTAATATCGATGTTAAGTTTTCGATAATATTGACACAGTCGATGTTATGAGAATAAAATCGGAACATCGATATCGATACACTCCAAGTCTAGGGCTAGGCCATCTAGCGTGATTAGGTGTAACAAATGTTGCACACACTAGATATCGACGTTGATTGATATATTCAATCAACGATATCGGTGATCGATGTAATCAAATTAAAACTAACAAAATAAAAAACTGCTAATTTCAAGCCATGGTCAATTTTTTTCTTATCTAAGAATAAAGTGGGAGCGAGTGTTAGTAGAAGTAAATGTACCCTATATTGTACTCTATGTCTGTCCAGAAAACTCAAACTTTTGCAGTAATGTAACCCAACAATCTACCATGAATTTGCTTACGTCGTTTACTATGTATACCTTATAATAAAATGGATTGTTTTTTTTACCTAAAACATCGATGTTTTCGGACATAGATATTTTTCTTTCGATATTCATCGTACATTGATACTTTTGAACCAAGGTTAATATTGATGTCAATATCGATGTTTTTCTAATATCGATCATCCCTATGTTAGGTTAACTGGGGATGACGATCTAAGATGGATTAATCGATTGTTACAAGTCTCAAGGTTGATTTTTTAGATCGATCTCAAATACAAGATCGATCTAATGAACGATTCAAAAATCCTAAGAGTCGGATCGGTTTACCTTACATGCAGGTCACTGTAAATTTAATAACACATTTTTTTTATGTAAGTGTATTTATCATATCATATCACATATCATCATGTATCTAATTTTGGTCTTCTATTTTTCATTTTTTCCTATTTTATGTAAAATAAACTAACCTATTTTTTGTCAACTGTCATGAGGTGACGTTAGCGATGTAGATTCCTTTTAAAATAATCGTTTTTTGAATCGATTTGAATCGTGCGCAAAAGAATCGATTCGCGATTAAATTGGGTGCTGACAGATCCGATTAATCGCCTTGTTAGTGAAATTTTTAAACATTTCTAATAAAAGAAACATAGAATGATAATGATGAATTGGTGCCATATCTCCTACATCAAAAATATCAACTTTAAGTGCTACAAAGGTTAAAATGTTGTAACAAAGCATTCAAAAAGGGAAATTACGTAATAGTTTATATGCAACGCAAAGCTTAAAGGAAATGGCGCCACCATTACGTCCATCTTGTGGTTGCCAGTTGGGCCCATTTATTATATTCTATGCTTTGTATGTTTTTTTGTACATAACTGCAAGTTGACCAACTGAGATTAGTGTTTACGATTGTGATTTTGTGTTTTTTGTGGATTGTCAGTGTAATTTTAAAATAAATGGACAAAATACGTTCATTAACAATCGAAGAAATAAAATGTCAGTGACCAAACACATTGACAACTGACAGAATAAGAGTCCTAGCGGAACAAACTATGAGATGGCGCCACTGTTGTCTTTCCTATTCGGTCAACGACGTAATGAATAAAAAGAAATGTTAATGTTGCCACCTGTTGGCTTATTAACGTAGCTATTGCTAGTAGATTGAAGTGGAGAGTAACAGCACGACATAAATGCACTTATATAAAAAAATTTTGTCATTAAATTACAGTGACTTGCATGTAAGGTAAATCGATTTGATTCTCAGGATTTTTGAATCGTTCATTCGAGCGATCTCGTGTTTGAGATCGATATAAAAAATCGACCTTGAGTCTTAAAAAAATCGATTTTTCGATTAATCGATCTCAGATCGACATTCCTAGGTGACGTTTTAAATAAATTTAGTTGTCATGTAGTTATATTTCAAAAACTGTTTAGAATATTGTCAACAATCAATAAAAATTTACATATTTGCAAACTAGGTCGTAGAAATGTTAAATAATAGCTATTAATGTAGCGAGATTATTATGCGATTTATAATAATCGAGATGGTTGTCACGTCCGAGATTGTTTAAATCGCTAATAATCGATGTTTTTTTCAATTATTTAACATGAAGTGACGTTTTCAATAAATTTAAATATCACGTAGTCGCATTTCAAAAACTGTTTAGAAAATTGTCAACAAACCATAAAAATTTAAATATTTCCAAACTGGGCAGAAGAAATGTTAAATAAATTGAAAAAAAAAACATAATATTTCCGGTCAATAAGGGTCTACCATGAAGAATTAAGCTAATAATCGAGTTGCATTCAAAGCTTTATCGTATTATTGTATTTAGGGTGTTTTGATAGGGTAACTAACATATTATAATTGTAACTAACGTATTATGTGCTGCTAAGTTATTATGAAGCTGCTAAATATTATGAGGTTAATGATTATCAATAAAAATTTAATTTTAAGGACACTGGTGAGTCCTATAAGGAGATGAATCGGTAACGTAATTTGTCGAATGAAAATAGGATTGATTTCCAACCATTGACATCAGGCGGCCTCTGTTGTGTATTATCAGCAAGTATTGTGCAAAAAACTATAAAATAAGAGCTTAAATGAACTTACTGATGTCAATGGATGGTTGTAGTCGTAGGTACAATGTATCCAATCTATCACATCACCGTCGTGTTTACCTTTTTTTTGGGCTTTTCCTAGAAAAGCGTGTTTAGAACATCCTTTATTTATCTTTTAGTCAGGGAGGAGCGTCCACCGCTGAAGTTAAAACTACTTCAAACTATTAGGTGTACGTTTTAACTACTCGTTTGACAATGTTTGACCTTGTGCGTTGTTATGTTTGACCTACGATAAAATAGTGGTGTATGTATTTGCGAAGTAATAGATGGCGCTGCGAACAGTGGAAGGTTTTCAATTCTATTTTCAAAGTACGGCGTAACACAACCTTACCTTCTAGATAACCATAATGGTTTTCGTTTTCGTTTTTCACTTTATGGCCTTTATCCTTAGGACAATTGGCCAGCACATTCTAATAAAAATAGTCGGGACGCTTAGTAAAAAGCATCTGAGCTTAAGCCCATATTCCTTCAATATAAACAATAAATATATAAGTATTCATAAACATCATTCACTTATTAATACTATTTGTATCAAATATTTAATAAAAAATTCAAAGATGACTAAAATATTAAACGATTCCACACAGGAACGCACTTTTTTTTATTCAGTTTATTGGCTTTTTCTTCGCCGGTCACTCCTTTCACAATAAAGCCAATAAACTGAATAAAAAAATATGAATACTTCGCAAATAAATTACAGAGAATATCTTAACAGGAACGCACGTTTGCGTCCGGCTATCACCGTGACCGGAACGCGAATCAACCATAATTGTAACTAACGTATTATGTGCTACTAAGTTATTATGAAGCTGCTAAATATTATGAGGTTAATAATTATTAATAAAAATTTAATTTTAAGGACATTTAATTTTCAATATAAAATTAATAAACATTGAAACTATACGTCGATGTTGTTTCGATACATCGATTCCCTAACATCGATATTTTTCAACATCGAGTTCCTAAAGTAAGGATGCGCATCGATTAGCTACTAATCGATGTTATGACATTGACGGTATGATCATAAGAGTAATTGATGTTAACGAGAGGTCGTAACGTAATTATTTATTTATTTGCCGATGTACTGCAGGGTGAAATCTTCTTCGAACTTAATCATAAGCCACAGTGTTTAGTTCAGTGCTTTAGTAGTAATATATCGTAATGAAAACATCGATGTTCTTAAAACATCAATCCTCTATGCGCATTCCTAACCAGAGAGTAATAAGTTTTTTTTTTCAATTTATTTAACATTTCTTCGCCCCACTTTGGAAATATTTAAATTTTTTATAGTTTGTTGACAATTTTCTAAACAGTTTTTGAAATGCGACTACGTAATATTTAAATTTATTGAAAATATCACTTCATGACAGTTCACAAGTGTTGTGAAATGCCAAATAAATATTTGAACTATTTACTTTCTTTAGGTTGGCATTGCTTTCTTCTATGTTTGCTAAAAATGTCAATGTCAATCAATAATAATAAACAGTTAGTCATGCAGTAAGAAGTTTCTCTATGTAATATATTAAAAGAATTCAGCATCCTGCCTAAAAGCTATTCCACTAATCAAAATTAACAACAACAAGTTAAGAGGTTAGTTAATTTTACATAGAATAGAAATAATGAAAAATAGCAGACCAAAAATTAGATATTCTATGTAAAATTAACTAACCTCTTAATTTGTGGAACTGTCATGAAGTGACGTTTTCAATAAATTTAAATATCACGTAGTCGCATTTCAAAAACTGTTTAGAAAATTGTCAACAAACTATAAAAAATTTAAATATTTCCAAACTGGGCCGAAGAAATGTTAAATAAATTGAAAAAAAAAAACATAATATTTCCGGTCAATAAGGGTCTACCATGAAGAACAGAGAGTAATAAATTAAAAATTCGTACAAAATAGCTATTATCAAATTATTTCTATATTTATCATTACAAATGTTTCACCGTGCCTTTCATTAGGATGCAGGTAAACCATTAATTCAAAAATATTAGCGAATTAAAGAAGTATTTCCTCAAATTCTTCGTAATAGTAATGCTATTCAACATTAGATGGCGCTCAAAAACTAGATTATAATTAATAAAGTAAATCCGTTAGCTCCGAGTTTAAATAATAATTTATGGGCAAATGTTCTTAGTAAATTAAAGAAACCGTTTATTCTAGTGCAACTAATTCATTTTCATAATATTGCTTTCAAAAATAGAAACAACATAAAGAATCAATTGAATCAACACGGATGTCATGAAAACATCGTAAACAAAACATCGATGTCAAAGCAACAACGTTTTTTGCGTAACATCGAAGTTTTCAAAACATCGACATTCGATATGCATCCCCGTTGTGAATAATGTTGACCTTAGTTATCAGTGATCGATTTTTAACATTTTGAGATACCTAGAGCTGATTGGGCTGCATAAATAGATAACGAATATTTCATATTATTGATTACCTGACTCTCTTGATGAGTTCATTGGATATATCGATCGTATGAAAATACATCGATACTTTATAAATATTTCTTTGCTTTGCAAAACATCGAACTGGGTCGTAGAAATGTTAAATAAAATTAATAAATGTTTCATGTTTCCGACACAGTGGTTTCCGACCAATAAGAGTCCACCATGAAGAATTGAACACTATTCGAATAATTTCGAAACATCGATGTATATCGAATATCCCTAATGTCAACTTCTTCGTTGCAAACGTGACTTTTTGGCCTTATTTACTGTGTTGAACGCCAGTCTCATTGACCTACAATTACAGGGCAGACTCAAGAAGTTAAAATTAGTTATGTCTACTTCTAAATTTAATGTATTCCAAAACTGATAAAGAAAAATTTCAATCAAAGAACATCTTTATCGGCAGCTTGATGTGTTTATATGCTCGAACTAAATTTCATTAATTGTAAAAAAAAATCACCGACTTTAGTCTCGAAATTTCGACTTTTTTTTCGAAATTTCGAGATTTAAGTCGAAATTTCAAGACTTAATTCGAAATATCGAAATTAAAGTTGAAATTTCTAGATAAAAGTCGACATTTGAAGGTTAAAGTTGTGATTTCGAGAAAAAAGTCGCAATTTCTAAATAAAAGTGGAGATTTGAAGTTTAAAGTTGAAATTTGGAAAAAAAAGGTCGCAGGTTTTAGATAAAAGTCGAAATTTGAGGGTTAAAGTTGAAATTTCGAGAAAAAAGTCGCAATTTTTTAAGAAAATATTGTTTTTTAATTGATATGCTTTTTACGCCTCGTAATTTTTAACGAATTTTTGAGTTTAAATTCAACTTCTAAAATAGAAATCCCACAAAATACTTGAATTGTTTATTGTTTGGAAAAGTTACATTTGATTTCCAATAAATATAAATATAAGACTAGAAAATAACTTTATTACATAACTTACAACAATTTTATAATTTAAGCTGTTCATGTAATACATCATTTGGTTTAAATAAAGGTGGACTAGTTGACGCAGCTGCGGGAGTTAAATGGTTTTGAAACATTGGGCTAAAATGAAAGCATGGTCCATCGATACATATCGGACAGAGGTTTCCCGGAAACGCGCCCAAAATTTTCCTAAAAATTTTTATGTATTCGTACACGTGGCAGTTTTTGTCGTTTTCACCTGTAATGGTGGTCCATATGTGCCTTCTCTATCCTTTTATCTTTGGCCCTTCGATTTTGAAACCAGATTTTGATTTGGGTTTCCGACAATTGCAAGGATTCGGCTAATTCGCAACGTCGCCCTCGACTGATGTACTCAGATTTTTGGTATTCGATTTCCAATCGAAGAGTTTGTTCACTACTGAATGTGGTTTCGTTGTCTGCGAGGTCTACCTTCTTTCCTTCTTCTTCTTGCCACTAAACAAAAATAAGTAACTTGGAAGATATTTCTGTGCTAAAGCAATGTGAAAGTTAATTAACGTGATATTTAGATAGTCACTCTACGTTCTTTACGAAGTTGTGTCAATTTCATTCATTTTTTATTGGTTTTTTCTTCGCAACGCTTGGGGTGGTCTACAAGAGGTTGCCAATCTTTAACGAATGAATAGAGGTGAATAGAGGCAAAGAAAATCAATAAAGATGATTGAAATTTAGTTAACATTTTAAAACAAATGTAAAAGTCTAATATTTGGTTATATTTGGCAACAATTTTTCAATGTTCCTAGGATTTCTATAAATAAGAGGAAAGGAAAAAGTGTTTGAATAACAACTGTTCTGTTGAAATACAAATCTTGTTCCCTGAAACCAAGAACCAAGAAGGATTAAAAAACACAACAGGCGTCGCTCTAACGCGTTACGATAACCACGCTATCTATCGTCTTCAGAGAGATCTCTTTGAAGATGATAGCTTGGCTATCGAAACGCGTTAGAGCAACCTCTGTTGTGTTTTTTAATCCTTCTTGGTTTCAGGGGACAAGATTTGTATTTCAATTTTTAAAGATAACCAAGGACCGTTCCACCAAAATTGTTATATTGTTTCTTCAATTATGTTTATTTGAAAAACATTTAGATTAGGCAGTCCATACACGTATAAATTAGAACAAAGATTTTTGAAACATTGTTAAATCTAATTTTGAGAATGGGGGTGCACTTGGGTGCATTAGCTTAATGCTTATTGGGTTCTATTTGCATTATATTTCATATATTTTCATTGTCTATTATAATTTCAGGAATGAGATCAAATAAGCGTGAAAACCATTAACGCTAATACGTTAGGTAACATAATTGCATGATGATTCAAGGAATTACGGTAGATTCGTTTCGGGACCATCCGAGGGAGGGTGTTCCCGGTCGTGTGAAATGCAAGCTGAATGTTCAAGTGGGATGACATATGCCGTGATTGACGGAAAACGAGAAGCCCGTTTGGGACATTCCAGACCATATGTTTATTTTCTACCTTAAATTATTATAACACCGTTGAGGATTCACACGATTGCGAATGGGGGGAAAAGTAATTTGTATAATAGTTACCAGCATCCCCCTAATGAAATTTCTGACGCTTAATTAGATTCATAATGAATAGGGGGTTACGTAATATTAAAAGCTGTTTTATTCTTAAATTGTACAATTTGTAAATGACAGTTATTAATTTTATTGTATGGAATGTTGGATACATTTTCTGATTTATGTGGTGGTATAGTATTTGGTAAAATTGAAGGAAAAAAAATTAGATATTGAAATACAGAACTTGAAACCTGAAACCAAGAAAGATTAAAAAATACAACAAAGGTTGTTCTAACGCGTTTCGACAGCCAAGCTATCGGAACGGCTGTCGAAACGCGGTAGAGCAATCTTTGTTGTGGTTTTTAATCTTTTTTTCCCGGAATAAAAAATGTTCCCGGATCCCGGAATTTGTCACATTAATCTTGGATTTAACGTAGGGTTGCGATAACTTCTTTTTGGTCGTCAAATTTCATTTTGCATTTGGCGAACCACTCGTCAGATTGTCGCAACCGATCGATTTTTTGGATTCCAGAAATTCTTTTCTAAATTCTGGGGAAAGAATATACATTCCCGGAAGACAGTCACCTGAAAACCCTAACTGTAATACTGTAGATTTCAGACGATATATTTATCTTTGTTATATAACCATACCCTTAAAAGTTTATTCTAATAAAATTGCAGGATATAGTCATTATCAAAAAGCTTTTCAGGATCCGCTAAACAAGGAGTTAGAAAAGTTGGTTTGTCATCTTTCTTGTCCTGCGTGTCGCAGGAAAGGGAGGCGCACATGTTACGTCCCACCCCCACTCGCTGCAAAAGCCGTCCTTTGAAACTTGTTCAACTGAAATGCTGTAATCTCATCATAATAATATTTTACATTTCATATTGTGCTGGACTTATTCTCCTGCTATCGAAGCCCTAGCCGAGAAAAACAGACTCCACGCAATAAAGCGCGGAACATCACTGAATTTACAGAGGTGTGAAAATCCCGTTTTGCTCTAATAAACTGATTTTAACTTTTAGCAAATGATACGTTTGGAAATAAGGATAAATTGTTTGGCTACATACGTTACATATGGGTTTTCACGGTTAATATATATTTAAAAGTTGATTGAATAGTATATTAAAAGTTGATTGAATAGTATATTAAAAGCTGATAAAATAGTATAAAAATCTTTCAAATCAATTTTTCTCACGCTATTACCAAAAATTGAAATACAAATCTTGTCCCCTGAAACCAAGAAAGATTAAAAAACACAACAAAGGTTGCTCTAACGCGTATCTCTCTGCAGATAATAGCTTGGCTATCGAAACGCGTTTAGAGCAACCTTTGTTGTGTTTTTTAATCTTTCTTGGTTTCAAGGGACAAGATTTGTAGTTCAATTTTTGAAGACAACCAAGGACCAGTCCGTTCCACTAAAATTACCAAAAATGAAGGGAAAGTCTATTCATCTAATTAACAAAGTTAAAAAATTGGGTAATATATGATTTAGAAACTACCAAGCTTATACAGATATTTTATGTATCTTCTCTGCAAAGTAATGTTATTCTAATTTAATGTGAAAAAAGTAACTGGCGAAGAAAAAACCATTAAACAATAAATGAAAATACAAGCTTCGCGTTTAGCACCTAAATCAGAAAGATTTAGACATCATTTTAGCGATAACTTTAAGAGCCACAGAAATGTTACCATTTAGATAACGTTTTCTTAGTCATCATAGACATCTAACGGAAACCTGTAAGATAGTTTTGATAGAGGTCTTTAGTAGGAGAAATCTTTATGTTAACATAATGTTAACTTTCTGACAAAATTTCTGGATGTCAGACTCTAAAAAAATGTTGACTGTAAGAGCTCTTTAAGAGAACTTATTGCTGAGCGGGTTATATGTAGTATCTAGTAGTACCAGAACTACGTATACGTCCTTTCCTATCCCTATCTTTTGTGGAGAACGTCTCCCGGATTTTTTGTATAACTTTATCGGGAAAACGCTAAAATATAAAAGACTACAACTTAAAACTGTTAAGTATATTAAAAATCCCATATTTTAAAGTAAACACAAACTTAAGCAGATTTAGTAAACGAAAAATAGATATTGCTGGGTATTATGATTGTCGTGGCGTGGCGGAGCTTACAATAAGCGTATTATCGCATTTGGAAGCAATATTCATAACAAAGAAGGAATTTGTACACCAGCTCACCACCATGAAACTGGAATAACATCATCGTCCTATATACGAGGCAGTCGTGTTTGGAATTGGGGAACAATAGCTTCAGAAAATAACATATCCATTCAGTCGAGATTATTTCACTAATAATTATTAGTCCATCAGTCATGATCGCACTGGCAAATTAATTCAAATCAGGACCACATTTACGTGGTAAAATTAATTCATATAAACATGGAACAATTACGTTTTCTTGCTTCATATATGTATGTGTACATTTTAAATTATAACACATAAAAAATAAAGATTAGAGAATTTGGTAATTGGAAATTTGGAAAAATAGCCACAGATGGAAATCTTTAACTTTTGTTCTCTACCAAAACTAAAATCCTAGTCTTCAGACTTGGACACATTGCAACGGAAACTTTGAGGTCAACAGACCTCCGCAGACAGTGCTTTATCGGGGTTCGCATTTTTTCGACAGTTTGACAATTTTTCAGAAGATCGAGATGAACGTAAAAACCTTCTAGTACAAGAATTGATAACAATGTCGATCGAATGAAAGTTGTGTGTTTTTTTGTGGAACGGAACTGGTTCTTGGTTATTTTCAAGAATTGATACACAAATCTTCTTCCCTGAAACCAAGCTATCATCTTTGGAGATATACTCAGACTCTCTTTGAAGATGATAGTTTGGCTATCAAAACGCATAGAGCAACAGTTGTGTTTTTTAATCTTTCTTGATTTCAGAGGACAAGGTTTGTGTATCAATTTTTGTGTATTGTGACAGGTTGACGATCAAATATTCGATCAAAAGTCAATTTTAACCCAGACAGTCGTCCATCAAGTTTTGATCAATGAATTGATATTGGTGAAACGAGCTGGTCCTTGGTTATCTTCAAAAATTGAAATACAAATCTTGTCTTTTGAAACCAAGAAAGATTAAAAAACGCAACAGAGGTAGCTCTAAACGTGTCTCGATAGCCAAGCTATCATCTTCATAGAGGTATTTTAATGAATTGATGATAGTTAAGAAAATCTGTGCGAAAGTGATTCGCAATAAAAATGAATAACGAGTTTTTTTCTGAGAAGAAAAAGACCTGATGGGGAAGCAACACTCTCATAAGCTCTGTAGAATCCTTGGTTTTATAACACCAACGTCGTCTGGGGGAATGGCACATGCCGATTGAATCCGTTATTGGTTTCTAAAAATCTTCATCAAGTTCAAATGAAAAACATAAGGGAAATCTGCTTTGATAGTTTAGAACCGACTGAGAATGACCCTATAGTCTGTCTAGTCTTAGATTTTTGAATAAAACTCCAAAATAAATCGGCGAGGAACAAAAATGGAACACTTTAATCCAACCAAAGCCAAAAATCAAAATTACATCTTTTAATATCTAATCTTGGTAGTCAGGAAATCATTCGCACTAAATTTAAGCTTCAAGGACTAATGGTAAACAAATGGTTTAATGATTTCTTGGAAAACTTCCACAAAATGGTTATTTATATTAGCAGGAAGATTTCGCTACTGAATTACAACAATCATTCGCACTAAATATAAGTTTCAAGGACTAATAATAAACAAATCGTTTAATAATTTTTTGAAAAACTTCCAAACATGGTCATTTATATTGGCACGAAGATTTCACTGCTGAATCACGACAATGCGCTCAGCGAACTCGTCACACATTGATCTCTGACTTTGGGTGAGTAGTAAGTAGAAACTTTATTGTGACACTTCAGGGCCCTTTATTCAACGGACTTCTATGCTAGAAGAAGAACGGAAAGGAAAAGTAAAAAAGATAGAAATTCTATCTTTGTTACTTTTTTCTCGTCGAAATTTAGATATTAAGGTCAAAAGTGAGTTCAAAGTCGAAATTTCGAGAAAAATTTCGAATATTAAAGTCAAAATCTCCACTTTTTCTCAAATTTCAACTTTTTTCTCGAAATTTTGACCTTAATATCGAAAAAATCGACATTTTTCTGGAAATTTCGACTTTAAAGTCAAAATCTGCACTTTTTCTCAAATTTCGACTTTTTTCTCGAAATTTTGACCTTAATCTGAAAAGCTTGATTTTTTTTCTCAATTTTCGATATTTTTCTTAAATATCGACTTTTTTCTCGAAATGTTGACCTTGATATCGAAATTTCGATATTTTTTTCGAAATCTCGACTTTAAATTCAAAATTTTCGATTTTTTTCTACAAATTTCGACTTTTTTTCTCAAATGTCGACTTTTTTCTCGGAATTTCGAGCTTATAAGGCCAAAATTTCGACTCTTTTCTCAAAATTTCGACTTTTTTCTGAAATTAAAATTTTTCGAAATGCTATAAAGACGCAGAAAGAAAATCGATTTGAAAAAATGTTATTTTTAGAAATTTCGATTTTAAGCGCGAAATTTCGACTTTTTTCTCATAATTTCGACTTTTTTCTCAAATTTCGACTTTTTTTCTCAAAATTTCGACTTTTTTTTGAAATTTTGACTTTTTCCTCAAATTTCGTTTTTGTTTCTCAAATTTCGACTTTTTTTCTCAAAATTTTGACTTGAATATTGAAATTTCGAAATTTTTCTCGAAATTTCGACTTTGAGCTCTTTTTTGCTTTTAATATCAAAAATTCAACTTTTTTCTCGAAATTTCGACTTTTTTCTTAAACATGTTTCGCAAATTTCGACTTTTTCCCGAAATTTTGACCTTAATATCGAAATTTCGACATTTTTCTCGAATTTTCGACTTTAAACTCAACATTTCGACTTTTTTTCTCAAAATTTTCGACTTTTTTCTTAAATTTCGACTTTTTCTCAAAATTCGACTTTTTTCTGAAAACTATTTCGATTTTGTTCTGAAAATTTCAACTTTTTCGAAATGTTACAAAGGCATAGAAAGGACATTGATTAAAAAAAATGTTATTTTTACAAATTTCGACTTTTTTGCCAAACTTTGATTTGAAGCTCGAAATTTCGACTTTTTTCTCAAAATTTCGACATTTTTTTCTCAAATTTCGACTTTCTTTCTCAAAATTTCGAGTTTTGTCCCGAAATGTCGTTTTTTTTTTTCTCAACTTTCAACTTTTTTCTCGAAACTTTGACCTTAATATCGAAATATCGACATTTTTCTGGAAATTTCGACTTTAAAGTCAAAATTTCGATTTTTTTTTTCGAAATTTCAATTTTTTTTTTAAATTACGACTTTTTCTTCGAAATCTTCCCTTTTTCTCAAATTTCGACTTTTTTCTCGAAATTTTGACCTTAATTTTGAAAAGCTTAACTTTTTTTTCGAAATTTGGTTTTTTTTTTCTCAATTTTTGATATTTCTCTCAAATATCGACTTTTTTTTCGAAGTTTCGACCATGATATCGAAATTTCGACATTTTTCTCGAAATTTCGACTTTAAACTCATTTCGATTTTTGTTCTGCAAATTGTAACTTTTTCTTTTCGTTTAAAAATCCATTACTATCACATTTGTGACCTTCCCCGAAGAGTTAAAAACTCATCTCGAGAGCTATGTGGCTTCTCAAAACAATTATTTTTAGGTGATAACATGAAATCGTAATTGGAATTAACTAATAAGGTTATCAACATCGAGATTCTTAAATATCTGTAGGTTTCTTTATTCAACGCACTTCTATGATAGAAGAACAACGAAAATGAAGAGTAAAAAAGATAGAAATTCTATCTTTGTTATCTTTTCGTTTAAAAATCCATTACTATCAAATCTGTGATGTGTGGCTGTAATTGATGCTTCCCCGAAAAGTTAAAAACTCATCTCCTGAGCTATGTGGCTTCCCAAAGCAGTTATTTTTAGGTGATAACATAAAATTGTAATTTGAAATTGGAATTAACTAATAACTAATAAGGCTATCAACATCGAGTTTCTCAAAGATCTGGAGAAGGATAGAATCATCTCGGACAGGAAATACGGTTTTAGACAGACTCCACTGGCGATCTAGTGGCATATGTTACTCATATCTTCAACTCAGCTATGGAAAAACATTGTTAGGCTAGGATTGTGGCCTTGATTACCTCAAAGGCCTTAGACAGAGTCTAGCACCGATCTCTTTTCACCCAAATTAACATTTTATGGTCTTCCTCCTGGACTTTGTCATTTGATATCCAATTTTTCTCGCTGACAGATCTCTTCAGGTCGTCGTCGATGGCATCCGAGACATTGGCGATTAATGCAGGGGTGTCTCAAGAGTCTGTCCTGTCTCCTACTCTGTTTCCGTTACACATAAACGATCTCTTAGCTTTAACTTCCAATCCTATATACAGCTACGCAGATGATAGTAGCCTTGTGTCATCTTTTTCCTCCGACAAACCCATTAACCGTCGCTGCTTCAGATCGACTAAAGGAACAGCAGATACAGATGATTAATCGGGATCTTGAAGTCATTTTGAAATGGGGTAAGAGAGAGGACATTTGCGATTAACGCAGGGGTGCCTCAGGGGTCTGATCTGTCTCCTACTCTATTTCTGTTACACTTAAACGATCTCCTAGCTTCAACTTCCAATCGTATATACAGCTACGCAAATGATAGTAACCTTGTGTCATCTTTTTTCTCCGACAAACCATTATCTATCGATGCTTCAGATCGACTAAGGAGACAGCAGATACAGACGATTAATCGGGATCTCGCGATTATTCTGGAATGGGGTAAGAACAATTTGGTCGACTTCGACGCTTTAAAAACTCAGGCCGCGATTTTCTCTAAGAAAACATCAAGGGATAATACAACAAACATACTAATGGACAATAAAATCCTTCCGATGGGATCTAATCTATCTATTCTAGGAGTGAATGCAGTAACTTCTCTTGGGATGGATCATGTGCGCGTCATTACCACATCCGTCTCTCAGAAGCTAGGCTTTCTTTTTAGAGCTAAAAAGTACTTCACATCTCATGAGCTATTAACATTATACAAAGCTCAAGTTAGGGCAAACACTAGTCAATAGTGTTCTCATGTTTGGAGTTCAGCCCCAAAACACTTTAGCTCTCTTGGATTCAATTCAAAAAAGAGCGATTCTTCTAATTGATGACGAAAGTCTGACCGATTCTCTCGAAACATTAGAGCACAAGCGAATGACTGGTGACTTGTTTCTTTTCTACAAGTACTGTCATGAAAGATGCTCGCAGGAACTAATAGGATTGATCCCCCCAAGGGTATGATTCTTGAGGCGTACTAGACAGTCGGAGACAGCAAATTCCTGTGCGGTCCAGCTTGACATAGTAAGGACTTCTAACTACGGAGACTTTTTTCTATAGAACTTCCAAGTTATGGAACTTGTTACCGAAAAGAATTTTCCCAAGAATTACAACCTATCCTCGTTTAAGAAGATGGTTCATCGCCATCTACCCTTGTTTCCGCATCCTACTCGCAGTGCTTTGAAAGCATAATGGGGTTACCCTTTGCGAGTGAATTAAACTTAAAAAAAAAAACATGGAACAATTACGTTTCTTGTTTCATCTATGTATGTGTACATTTTAAATTATAACACATAAAAAACAAAGTTGGAAGAATTTGGTAATTGGAAATTTGGAAAAAATAGCCACAGCTCAGAATATTTAACTTTCCTTCTTTACCAAAGTTAAAATCCTAGTCTTCAGAATTGGACACATTGCAACGGAAATTTTGAGGTCAACAGACCTCCCTAGACAGTGCTTTATCGTGGTTCTCATTTTTGGATAGTTTGATAAATTTTCAGAAGATCGAAATGAACCTAGAAGCCTTCTAGTACAAGAATTGACAACAATATCGATCAAATGTAAGAATTTGTGTTTTTTTTGTGGGTCCTTGGTTATCTCCAAAAATTGATACATAAATCTTGTCCCCTGAAACCAAGCTGTCATTACAGATACAATCACACTCTGTTTGAAGATGATAGCTTGGCTATTAAAACGCGTTAGAACAGGTGTTGTGTTTTTTTAATTATTCTTGGTTTTAGGGGACAAGAATTTGCGAAATTTGTCTATTGTACATTACATTGTTTTGTATAAAAACGTATTTGTTTAGAAAAATATCCAACAATAAACGTGGATACGTCCAATTCATTGTAAATGTTAGATTCGATCTCCATGCTTCTAGTCGTTTAGAAAAAAAGCAATGAATGGGCCATAAATTTGTTTATATTGAGATCAAATTTTCCGTGCAAACCAACAAGTGGTGGGAATCTGCGAGGGCATTAGCCATCCCTCTAGTTTTAATGTAGATTAACATTTTTTTAAAGTCTTTCCAGTTTTTAGTTTAATCTTCAAAATCTACAGTTTTTGACTTCTATTATTACCAGATCAGAGCGAAATTGGAATTTCTTTCCCATTTATTAAGTTAAGAAACAAACGCTTGGTTAAAATGAATAAAACTTCCTAATAAACTTCGACTTTGTTTTCAAAATTTCGACAATAGTCCGAAATGTTAATTTTTCTAAAAATTTTAATTTTGGTGGAACCGGCTGGTGCTTGGTTATCTTGAAAAATTAAGATACTTTAAGTCTTCCCACTTTTTAGTTTAATCTTCAAAATCTACAGTTTTTTACTTCTGTTATGACCAGATCAGAGCGAAATTGGAATTTCTTTCCCATTTATTCAGTTAAGAAGCAAACGCTTGGTTAAAATGAATAAAACTTCCTAATAAACTTCGACTTTGTTTTCAAAATTTCGACAATAGTCCGAAATGTTAATTTTTCTAAAAATTTTAATTTTGGTGGAACCGGCTGATGCTTGGTTATCTTGAAAAATTAAGATACTTTAAGTCTTCCCACTTTTTAGTTTAATCTTCAAAATCTACAGTTTTTTACTTCCGTTATGACCAGATCAGAGCGAAATTGGAATTTCTTTCCCATTTATTCAGTTAAGAAACAAACGCTTGGTTAAAATGACTAAAACTTCCTAATAAACTTCGACTTTGTTTTCAAAATTTCGACAATAGTCCGAAATGTTAATTTTACTAAAAATTTTAATTTTGGTGGAACGAGCTGGTGCTTGGTTATCTTGAAAAATTAAGATACTTTAAGTCTTCCCACTTTTTAGTTTAATCTTCAAAATCTACAGTTTTTTACTTCCGTTATGACCAGATCAGAGACAAATTGGAATTTCTTTCCCATCTATTCAGTTGAGAAACAAACGCTTGGTTAAAATGAATAAAACTTCCTAATAAACTTCGACTTTGTTTTCAAAATTTCGACAATAGTCCGAAATGTTAATTTTTCTAAAAATTTTAATTTTGGTGGAACCGGCTGATGCTTGGTTATCTTGAAAAATTAAGATACTTTAAGTCTTCCCACTTTTTAGTTTAATCTTCAAAATCTACAGTTTTTTACTTCTGTTATGACCAGATCAGAGCGACATTGGACTTTCTTTCCCATTTACTCAGTTGAGAAACAAACGCTTGGTTAAAATGAATAAAACTTCCTAATAAACTTCGACTTTGTTTTCAAAATTTCGACCATAGTCCGAAATTTTAATTTTTCTAAAAATTTTAATTTTGGTGGAACGGGCTGGTCCTTGGTAATGTTGAAAAATTAAGATACTTTAAGTCTTTCCACTTTTTAGTTTAATCTTCAAAATCTACAGTTTTTTACTTCTGTTATGACCAGATCAGAGCGAAATTGGAATTTCTTTCCCATCTAATCAGTTGAAAAACAAACACTTGGTTAAAATGAATAAAACTTCCTAATAAACTTCGACTTTGTTTTCAAAATTTCGACCATAATCCGAAATGTTAATTTTTTTAAAAATTTTAATTTTGGTGGAACGGACTGGTCCTTGGTTACCTTGAGAAATTAAGATACTTTAAAAAGTGAGTATCTCTCTGAAGATGATAGCTTGGCTATCGAAACGCCTTAGAGCAACCTCTGTTGTGTTTGTTAATCTTTCTTGGTTTCAGGTGACAAAATTTGTATTTCAATTTTTAAAAATTTTAAGTTTAAAACGCCGTTCGTTTTGTCTAGAATTTTTCAATTTTCTTTTTTAAAATTTTAATTTTTTTCTAGATTAACTTCCAGGGATCGACATTCCTTCTAAATTAAGTCTTAAAATTCTCTCAAAGGCTGACGTTTCTCTAGAAATTTCGACTTTTTTTCAAATTTTCTTAAGCAGATTTCAAATATCATATTTCCTAAAATTTCCAAGTTAAAAATCAAGATTTTAACCTTTGTCTAAATTTTTGATTTTTTTTCTCAAGATTTCGACTTTAATTTTTAACTTGAAAATTGAGAATTTAACGTATTTCTTTTCTTCTGAAATATTTCACTTTTTTGTCACAGATAACAAATTATTAATTTAATTAATTTAATAATTTAAAAAATAAGACTTTTTTCAAAAATTTTGGGCTTAAACTCAAAATTTTCCCCCTTTTCTGGATTTTTTATACTAAAACGGGAATTTTTTTATAAAACTTGGCTTAAAATGTCAACTTTTCCATATACTTTTTAGGTAAATTTGGAAAATTTGTCCTTTTTTCCTAAAATTCCCATTCTAAAACGTCATCTTCGATGAATTTCTCGAAATTTTATCGTTGATCCTGAAATTTTAGTTTTCTTGTAACAAATTTCAGTTTAGAAGTTAATTTTTTTCCTAAAACTTCCTTACTCCAGCAAAATATCCACTCATTTAATGAAATTTTTATTGTGTCGAAATTTAGACCTTAATTCCAAAATTCCGAGTTAAAACCTGAAAAATTCCAAATCTCAATCTGACAAAAATTCGAACAAATTACCTAAATTTATTGATATAAATCATTTTGACTTTAAATCTCGCAAATTTGATTTTATCTAGATCTTTTGTGCAAACGCTGGAATATTAGAGTTGTATCAAAGTTCCAAACGTAAACTTACAACTGTCATTTTTTTGGTGGAACTGACTGGTCAAAAATTGGAATACGAATCTTGTACCCTGAAACCAAGAAAGATTAAAAAATACAACAGAGGTTACTCTAACGCGTTTCGACAGCCAAGCTGTCATCTTCAGAGAAAAACTGAAGAAAGATTAAAAAATACAACAGAGGTTACTCTAACGCGTTTCGATAGCCAAGCTATCATCTTCAGAGAGATATTGTGTTTTTTAATCTTTCTTGGTTTCAGGGGACAAGATTTGTATTTCAATTTGTATAACTGCCAGGTCTGTAAGTTCGAATTTAAACTCGAGGAAAAGATCGAAGCAGGGACTGAAGATCTTCAAAAAAAATCATAATTTCTAGAAAAATTATAAATTTTGATTTCGAAGTCGAAATTTAGATCAAAATTCCGAATTTAAACCTGAAAAATTCCAAATTTCAAGTCTGCCAATGATTTGAACAAATCACCTGAATTTGTTGATATAAATAAGTTCGTCTTTAATCTCACACGATCGATTTTATCTAGACATTTTGTGCAAACGCTGGAATGTTAGAGTTTTATTGAAATTTCAAACCCATAACTGTCAGTTCTTTAAGTTCGAATTTAAGCTCGAAATTTCGAGGAAAAGATCGAAGCAAGGGCTGAAGATCTTCAAAAAAAATCATAATTTCTAGAAAAACTATAAATTTTGATTTTGAAGTCGAAATTTAGATAAAAATTTCGGGTTTAAACCTGAAAAGTTCCAAATTTCAAGTCTGCCAATGATTTGAACAAATCACCTGAAAATATTGATACAAATCATTTCGACTTTAAATCTCACAATTTCGATTTTATCTAGGCATTTTGTGCAAACGCTGGAATATTAGAGTTTTATCAAAATTCTAAACCCATAATTTTTAGAAAAATTATAAATTTTAATTTCGAAGTCGAAATTTAGATTAAAATTTCTAGACATTTCGTGCAAACTGTGGAATATTCGAGTTTTATTAAAATTTCATACATAAATTTATAACTGTCAGTTCTTTAAATTCGAATGTAAACTAGAAATTTTTAGAAAAAAATCGAACCAAGGACTAAAACGAGAAAAAAGTTATAATTCCTAGAAAAATTATAAATTTTGATTTCGAAGTCGAAATTTTAAACAGAAGATTGCAGAAGTTGGGGATTTTACGCAAAAAAAATCGGAATTTCGAAGGAATCTAAAACAAACTAAAAAAATTCGTCTTCTAAAAATATTAAGGGACAATTTCAAGAAAAATATTTTTTGGTTCAAAACCAATATTTTCATAACTTAACGCGGAGATCTAGAGATGTTGAGAAATTTTTTTAACTTAAATTTCTTAGATTTTGACTTCTTTCGCTAAAATTATAAATACAGTGAGTCCCGCCGGGAATCGCCTGAACCTTGCATCTGTCAAATTTTTTATAAACATCTAATTATCTCAAAAACTATAAATTTTAAGAACAAGGTTTGTTATTCAAAGTGGCATTAAAATATCAAATAAAATCCAAAAATGTAAAAATGTCTCACTTAAAATAACGAAGTTGGTGTCAACTTTCGATATAACCGGAAACAACTACAACTTTGCGAATACTTTAGTTGTGTTGATCCCGTCAACTTTGCTAAGTTGTTAAATTTTCAAATTTTTTAGACAAGTACTTTGTCAGATATCGATAGCGGCGATTCCCGGTGAGAGACCTTGTATATTACGATTAATTAAAATTGAAATATGAGCCCAATTTATCTAATAAGATCCCAAAATTTCGGCTCTCTCGAAATATTGGTGTTTTTTTTTATAGAATTTATGGCTGTAATCTTGTTATCTCGATTTTTTATATAAAAAAATTAGATAATTGGGCTTCGAACGGGATCATGGGTTCAAAGATAAAATTTGGAAAATTATACTTCAGTTGTTGATTGAACAAACCAGTGTTTCCCAACCTGTGTATCGCAAAATTATGAATAAAAATTTAGAAATCTGTTTTTTAGTCCTCAAAATTTGTAGGAGATTATGTTTTTTTTTGGTTGTCAAGAATTTATTAGGCGAGATTATGAGAGCTTTTTTTTGGTCATCGAGACTAATGTGCATCGCCCCTTTTTACACAATACCAGAGACTACACAATACCAGAGACTGCACAATACCAGAGACTGCAAAATACCAGAGACTACATAATACCACAGACTACATAATATCAGAGACTACACAATATCAGAGACTACCCAATACCAGAGACTACACAATACCAGAGACTACAAAATAGCAGAGACTACATAATACCAGAGACTACACAATACCAGAGACTACACAATACCAGAGAGACTACACAATACCAGAGACTACACAATACCAGAGACTACACAATACCAGAGACTACACAATACCAAAAGTGTGTCGTTTTCAGATAAAGGTTGGGAAACACTGGAATAAATCAATGCTCCAGTTAAACAAATGTTCAGGTATGCAAGAAGAATGCAACCTAGACTACAAATTCATGCAGCCCTCCAGGCGTGTATAGTGAATTCATAGGTAGCTGAACTACCAACAGTTGAAACACTGCCACCTAGCGAAACGGTTGCTCTCTAGGAGAGTTCCCAGAAGACAAAGATTCTATAATGCACAGACCAATAGGTTTGAACATTTATTAGATTCGAAGTTTGGAAACCAAATACCGGTTTCGATCTTGTTAGATCTCGTCAGTTTGGTATATCCAACTCGAATGCTAATAAATGTTCCGACAAGTAAGTACTAAAGCATTCACAAGCGTCAAGCGAGTGACTCTTTAGTACTACCACCTATTGGCCCATAGAAAAACTATGGCCATCGCCAACAATGTCGTATGCAAGAAGATTCACTATACACGCCTGGAGGGCTGCATGAATTTGTAGTCTAGGTTGCATTCTTCTTGCATACGACATTGTTGGCGATGGCCATAGTTTCTCTATGGGCCAATAGGTGGTAGTACTAAAGAGTCACTCGCTTGACGCTTGTGAATGCTTTAGTACTTACTTGTCGGAACATTTATTAGCATTCGAGTTGGATATACCAAACTGACGAGATCTAACAAGATCGAAACCGGTATTTGGTTTCCAAACTTCGAATTTAATAAATGTTCGAAACCTATTGGTCTGTGCATTATAGAAATGTTCAGGTAATCAAAAATTTCAACATTAGCTTCAACTTTTTAGTATGGAAACCACGAGTTTTTTCCAAATGTCGAATTTTTCTTTTCCTTTTCAAAGCGCCAAATTTGAATCTGAAATTTTTGTTTGCCTAAAATATCAAGTTAAAAATTCGGAATTGGGGGATTTTTTTTGTTGACTTTGCTTCTCGATATTTTAAGTGTAATCCCAAGGTTTCAATTCTTTTATTCCATAACTGAAATTTCATTTCAAAATTAAGCGTTTAAATTTAAACTTACAATTTTTAGATGTTTAGATATTTTTACTATAACTTTCCATTGTCGTAAACCGAACATTTTTTTTCTGGTGTGACTAACAAATTTTGATGACTTTTGATGACGATTTAGGTCATAATTTTAAAATATCGAAGTTTAGACGTCATAGAATATGATAAAGGAAACTGATTCTTTTTTAGTTTCAAGCAACATCAAGAATGATTTAATGAAAAGAATAAGCTACTTTACAAGACATCCATCAGTTGTAGGAAAATATCAAAGAATGACAGAATATCAAATGACAATGAATGAAGTCGATCGACTTTCTCTAAATGACGGTTTTCCAGTCACTAAGCTTAAAGACGAACCCTATGCGCAAAAAACGTGGTTCCGGTCTAACCTGATAAAAAAGTTGAAAATACAGAACTTGTCCCCTGAAACCAAGAAAGATTAAAAAACCACAACAGAGGTTGCTCTAACGCGTTTCGATAGCCAAGCTATCATCTTCAGAGGGATATTGAGACACTTGAGTATCTCTCTGAAAATGATTGTTTTGCTATCGAACCGCGTTAGAACAACGTGGCACGTGACGGCTGTGACTCGAACCCTTTCATAAATTGTCTTTGTGTTAACTCGTTAATTACGGTCAAAGTAATTCCAAATTTGGTATTAAATAACGGTATTAAAGGGTTATTAACTAGTGTAGTGTTAGTTTTATCTATCTGATACGAAGATTTGAAATAAACAACACGTGAATAAATGTAAACACGAGGTTGACAATTAAAATCACCTGGAACTTGCAGCACAACGGATGCGACGTTGCCAAGCTGAGCAAATGTTCTTATGGTTTCCTGAATTTTCTGGGCCGATGTGACATTAAACATAAACCCGTATGTACTGGTTTTAAGTGAGTGGCTGTACCACAGAACTTTTCAAAAAAATAATGAAGGGGACAAGAGGAGCAAAAGCTAGTGAGCAAGTAGTGACGTGCGAATGCACGGGTATGACGGAAATTCTTGAAAAAATAAATAAAAAACTGGATTTGTGTTATGAGATTATTGATAAACAAAGCAAACAGATAAATGATTTACAAAATGAGATCAGGGAACTGAAACCAATGAAGATATGTAATGAGAGGCCTACACCGATGTACTCTGAAGTTACAAAGAAATCTGAACATATTCTCGTAATAAAGCCGAAAAATACTCAAGAAGTAGACAAAGTTAAAAAAGATCTAAGAGCAAATATAAATCCAACAGAGTTACAAGTAGGAGTAAATATAGGAAAGAATGTACGTGAAGGTGGTGTTATAGTAAAATGCTCCGACTCAGGTGCCCTCAACACACTAAGAGAAAATATTGAACACAAAATGGGAAAGCAGTACAAAGTAGAAGTACCAAAAAGGGTTAATCCAAAGATCATTATTGTTGGAATAGATGAAGAGGAATTCAAGAATAACAAGAATGAAATAACTGAAAAAATTATTAAACAAAACAAAATTCTCAGAGCTGATCATTTTATATTTGAAGCTATTGCATGTACCAAAATTAATAAAGGAAATTTTAATATAATTGTTGAAACAGATCCAACTACTTTTGCATATTTAATGTCCAAAGAAGAGCAAAATCTGCATGTAGGATGGAGGAATTGTAGGATGTTTGAACATTTTAGCGTAAGAAGATGTTTTAAATGTGCGGGATATGGTCATGAAGCAAAAAACTGCAATGAAAATGTTACATGTGTATTTTGTGCCGAGAGTCATACAAGAGTTAATTGTAGGAATGAAGAAGCGAAATGTATAAATTGTGTGAAGGCAAATAAAAAATTCAATCTTAATTTAGACTATAGTCACGCGGCTACTGATAGGAGATGTGAGTGTTATATTAAGATTATTGAATCCATTAAAAAGAAAACTGCATATACCATATAGCAATTACTAAACACAAATGGCATATTTTTAACTTTCTTCAATGCTCAGAGTTTTTATAAAAATAGAGATGAAATTCTAAATTATGTAAATAATTATCAGCCAAATTTACTATGCCTAACCGAAACATGTATAACAGAAAATATATGTGATAGTGAACTAAACATAAAATACTATACTTTACTTCGCTGTAACTCAAGTAGTCGACATACTGGAGGGGTGGTAATATATATAAAAAACAACATAAAATTTAGTAACGTCAAAACATATATAATTGATATGAAACTCTGGCTACTAGCTGTTAAAGTCTATGTAAATAACGTTCCTTACTGTATAGTTACAATCTATCGATCTCCAAGCTGTAACCCAAATATATTCTTAGATAAATTTTATGAGTGGTTAGACTCTTACTTGGATAGTAATAAAAGCAGTAATATAATTATCGTTGGAGATTTTAATATAAATTGGTGTTCAAATAATTCTGTTAAAAAGAACCTTAAATCCAATATGCAAAATAGAGGGTTAAAACAGTTCGTCAAAGAATTCACGAGAACTACGAATATTAGTAAAACGTTAATAGATTTAGTAATAAGTAATGATTACACATTAAATGTATATGTAGAACAGGACTATATTATTACGGACCATTCCATAATTCAAGTTAAATTAAAGCAAAATGAACATGTAAATAAATGTGTAACTATGCTCAGTAGGGGTAAAATAAATTTTGATGAAATGACAGAACTGTTGATTAAAAAGAATGGGAATATAGTAGCACAAATGTTAATTTAGTTAGTGAAGTTTTTATAGAAAATATCATTTTTTCATTAGATAAAGTGGCTCCAATAAAGGAAATTAAAGTTAAATCTAAGCAAAATTCATGGTTTGATAAAAAATGTAAAGAAACTGTAGTAAATAAAAACAAGGCATATAAAAAATATTATTTTACTAGAGAGGAAAGCGATTGGGATAATTATAAAGTATGTAGAAATAATCTTGTCAAAGTGATACGAAATGCAAAGTGTAATTTTTACAAGAAAATGATCGATGACAATAAGAAAAACAGTAAGCAAATGTGGAAGCACTTAAAGGAGATGGTTGGTAATAAAAATCAAACGATTAACAGTTTCCAAAATGGGGTAAGTTGTAACGGAACATTATACAACAATAATGATGAAATACCAGATGTATTAAATAAATACTATATAGGCAGTATTAAGGCTATAATTACAAGCATTGATTCTAATAACGTAGATAGAAACAATATATTGAATACTATATCGCAATATGAGTGTACAATGTCAACTTTTGCTAAAATATCGTTGCAAGACTTATATAAACTTATAAGTAGCCAAGTTAAAAATTTCAGTACTGACGAAATAAGTTTACCTATTGTAAAAAATTTGTTTCACGTCCTCGGATATCCTTTTGTAAATTTGATAAACCTAAGCTTAGAGATGGGAATTGTGCCAGAATGCTTCAAAATATCAACTATAAGACCTATACCTAAAGTTGTAAATACAAATCGGGCTGAAGAGCTGCGGCCCATAAATATGCTGCCCTTTTGCGAGAAAATCCTAGAACAGGTAGTCTTTAATCAAGTTATGAAGTATATAAACATTAACAACGTTTTATGTACCTACCAATCGGGATTTAGAGGTAATCATTCATGCGAAACTGCTCTTCAGTATGTTATTTCAGAATGGAAATATAAAATTGATAAAAAACGCTTTGGAGTATGTGCAGTTTTTATTGATCTAAAAAGAGCATTTGAAACTATAGATCGAGATATTTTGTTACTGAAACTTAAAAAATATGGATTCAAAGAAAATGTGTTAAAATGGTTTAAGAGTTACCTGTCTAATCGCTATCAATGTACCAAAATAGGAAATACTAAATCTTCATTGGAAACAAATAACTTTGGAGTTCCTCAAGGAAGTGTATTAGGGCCGCTATTATTTATATTATATATGAATGATATAGGAAATGTTCTAAAGAAATGTAGAATTCATCTCTTTGCAGATGATACCCTAATATATTATGCGCATGATGATTTTAATGAATTAATATCTACTATGAATGAGGAACTTAAAATGTTTACAAATAAATTTAAATGTAACAAACTAAAAGTAAACGAACTGAAATCTAAATGGATGTTCATAAGTAACAATTACTGGTATAATATATTTAACGAATTAAATTTAAAAATTGAAATAAATGATCAAAATGTAGAGCAGGTAGACCAAATAAAATATCTAGGTTTTACAATTGACAGAGAACTAAAGTTTACAAGTCATATAGATTATATTTCAAAGAAAATTGGCAAAAAAATTGGATTTCTAGGCCGAGTAGCTCCCTATCTAACAACTTCGACTAGATTAATGGTTTACAATACTTTGATATTGCCTCACTTTACTTATTGCTGCTCTGTATTATATGTTACTTGCACAAATTTTGATAGATTACACAAGTTACAAAATAAAGCAATGAGAATAATATTAAAATGCAATAGATACACTAGTATTCAGACTATGCTAAATTTGTTGAACTGGATTAAGATTGAAAAGTATTATTTTGTCCAAACAATGATATTTATTCATAAAATGAAAAACGATGCATTACCGGAATATTTAAAAAATCAGTTAACTGTAGTAAATGAAAGACACCTCTATCCAACTAGGTCGGCCCTTAACTTTTATATTCCACCAACTCTAAAGAATGCCACAATGAATAGCTTGTTTTATAAAGGTATCAATCAGTACAATCTTCTTCCTCAAAATCTTAAAGATACTAATAGCATTAAAGTATTTGGAAAAAATATGAGAGACCTTGTTAGACAGACTTAGAGCATATTTTACCCTAGCATCCTATAATGTCTTCAAGTCGTTTTAATCATGCTTTTAAATAAATTATTTGTAATTTAGATATTAAGTTTTAATGTGTTTTTTAAATTTTATTGTTATGTATGTACAATTTACTAATTATTGTTTATTTAATTAAATTCATGAGTATTGTATTAGATTATTTTCTAAATAAAATATTTACTTACTTACTTACTTACCCCTGTTAATCTTTCTTGGCTTCAGGGGACAAGTTTGTATTTCAATTTTTGAAGATAACAAATGGCCATCCATCCATCAAAAAATGATAAAAAAGATCGTACAGTGAGACCCCGTTTAACGTTGTTCTGTTTAGCGCTGTTTCGGTTTAAATCTTTTTTGTTTGAATAGTAGGATTCCCTCAAAATTTGCACGCAATCAAAATTGCACAACATACATTATGTGGATAATGGATACTGTGATGGTGCGTGCATAAGCAGCTGCTAAATATATGCTCCATTAATAAACCCAAATTCTACGGGAATTAATGAGCGATTATTTCTGAAAATTGTGGTAAACCAAAGGTGTAAACAATAAGAACAGTGTAGCGATTAAAACAACACTAGAGACAAACAGATTAGTGCAATAATTAGTAATTTAAGGTAAGACGCTGCATTTGTATTAGCTCTGATAAGAGATAAGAAACCGTGACCTTCGAGGAGATAATCCGGGGAACGGTTTCTTTCGTGGAAAAGACGGGCATCACAACATATAGTAATCAGATTAGGAATCAGCGCTGAAATAAAGAAATAAACATGGACAAGAATTATATGAGAGACGCCGACATGGAGGAGTCCTCCACAGACGAAGGAGGCAAGAGAAAAAGGGTACGAGAAGAAACCTTAACGAGAACAAAAAAAAATGTCGAGAACGCCAATAAAAACAAAAACAATTGATAACGAGGATAAGCTTGATCTTATACTAAGTATGATGCAGGATATAAGAGAAGAAATGCAAGAAATAAAAAATGAACAGAAAAAATACAATAATGACATTAGAAAAATCCAAATCGAAAACAACAAACTAAGAGAAGAAAACGAGAGAATTATAAAAGAAAACGATAAAATGAAAAAGGATATAAAAATAATAAGCAATAATTTGGAGTGGATCGAAAAAGATAAAAGGAAAAATAACATAATTGTCAACGGTCTAACAGTAAATACAAACGACAATGCAATTTTAATTACAGAAATGGAAAATTTC